>JASPKP010005716.1:0-2500 GCA_030674155.1 Stramonita haemastoma | reverse complement strand
AAGGCAAGGCAAGGCAAGGCAAGGCAAGGCAAGGCAAGGCAAGGCAAGGCAAGGCAAGGCAAGGCAAGGCAAGGCAAATTCTTTTATTTCGAGGAGAGAGAGAGAGAGAGAGAGAGAGAGAGAGAGAGAGAGAGAGAGAGAGAGAGAGAGAGAGAGAGAGAAGAGGAGAGAGACAGAGAGAGAGACAGAGAGAGAGACAGAGAGAGAGACAGAGAGAGAGACAGAGACAGAGACAGACAGACAGACAGACAGACAGACAGAGACAGAGACAGAGACAGACAGAGACAGACAGAGACAGACAGACAGACAGACAGACAGACAGACAGACAGACAGAGACAGACAGAGAGACAGAGAGACAGAGAGACAGAGAGACAGAGAAACAGAGAAACAGAGACAGAGACATAAAAAGACAGAGACAGAGACAGAGACAGACAGACAGACAGACAGACAGACAGACAGACACACACACACACACACACACACACACACACACACACACACACACACACACACACACACACACACACCACACACACACACACACACACACACACACACACACAGAGAGAAAAACAGACAGAGACAGAGAGAAAGAGCTATGACCTAGGGTTAATTGATCAGACGATCGGCAGTTGCGGCAGCAGCAGCAGCAGCAGTCTGGAATAGCCTAGCTTGCATATCTTCGACCCATCTGTGTTAACCGTTAGTTTACCCTCTAATGTCTTCTCTTCTTCGACTTGTGTTCGCCCTGTTTGTCTGTAGAATTAGATTTGTAGTTGTCGTGGTAAAATATATGGAGGCATCGTGGTGGCATGCATGCTTCCTTTTTGAAATCTATGGGTTTTTTTTTCTGAATTAACAAGTGGTTATCGTTTTATGGGTTTATTTTATTTATTTTTTTAGTTTTTTGTTTTATTTCGAGGATGTTTGTATGTATGTATGTATGTATGGATGTTTGTATGTATGTATGGATGGATGGATGGATGGATGGATGGATGGATGGATGGATGGATGGATGGATGGATAGATGGATGGATGGATGGATGGATGGATGGATCTATCTATCTATCTATCTATCTATCTATCTATCTATCTATCTATCTATCTATCTATCTATCTATCTATCTATCTATCTATCTATCTATCTATCTATCTATTTATTCTTTTATATCGAGGATAATGGAATAAGCACTTAGGTGCTTTTTTTGCATCCAGTCCCCCTGTGTGGATGCAGTATTGTAAATGTCGTCATCCGTTCCCATAGCCACACAATGGCCTACTCTTCCGAAAAACGGAACGGGTTTTAACTTTTGCTCAAGATATTCTGTGTGCGTTCGCATACGGAGCCTCGGTTTATAGTCTCTTTTTAAGCACTTTTGGGGAGAGTGGAGTCAGCACTGATGTTAACTCCAGGAGAAAAATCCACTCGAACGGGAATCGAACCCGGGTCGCCAAATTGCGAGCGCAATGTTCTGACCACTAGGGTATACCGATCCCCCTGTGTGTCTGTGAGTGAGTGAGTGAGTGAGTGAGGTAAGAGGTGGTCATCCATTGTCTTGTCTACTGGTCATCCGCTGCTGTATGTTGCTTGTCTGGCCCAAATGGGTATACAGGCCTGAATGTGTGTGTGGGGGGGGGGAGGGGTAGGTGTGTGTGTAGGTATGTGTGTGTGTGTTTGTGTGTGTATGTGTAGTGTGTATGTGTGTGAAGGGGTGTGTGTGTGTAGGTATGTGTGTGGGTGTTGTGTGTGTGTATATGTGTGTGTGTTATGTGTAGTGTGTGTGTGTGTGTAGGGGTGTGTGTGTGTGTAGGGTGTGTGTTTGTGTGTGTGTGTGTGTGTGTGTGTAGGTGTAGGTGTAGGTGTGGATGTAAATGTGTGTGTGTGTGTGTGGTGTGTGTGGAAGGTGTGTGTATGTGTGTTTAAGTGTGTGTGTGTGTGTGTAGGGTGTGTGTGTGTAGGGTGTGTGTGTGCGCGCGCGTGTTTAAGTGTGTGCGTGAGTGTGTGCATGTGCTCGCGTGCGTGCACATGTGTGTGTGTGTGTATGCTTGCGTGCGTGCACATGTGTGTGTGTCTGTGTGTGACCGCGCAAATGCACGTATTTGCTATCAATAGAAGTTGATAAACGTGGATCCATCATTCTATTTCAGGAGATTATCCAAGTCGGTCTCTAGTGGAAAGCAATAGGGATGTTCACAGTCATTCCTCCTTCCCTCTTTCCTGGAAAAAATCAAGACTTAGATTACCCTCTGAAGCCTTATGCTTCTGTCTTCAAATGTCAGCCAGGAATTCCTGCCGTTTTTCCTTGTTCAGTTAACGTATCTGATCATTGATTGAACAAAGGTTTTCTGTTTCTCAACACAGGGCAATTCACACATCCCTTACTACCCCCCCCCCCCCCCCCGTGTGCTGATGCCAGTGGGAGAACTGGGGGTGGGGGGTGGGGTGGGGGTGGGGGGGGGCGGGAATGGCTGTCAGTATCAAGAACGTCCCCCCTCCCC
>JASPKP010005715.1:7500-15403 GCA_030674155.1 Stramonita haemastoma | reverse complement strand
ATAAGGTTTTTGGGATTTGAATAAAAATATAGTATACTTAAGTAGCTGAGGGAGGATGCATGCTTCTGTGAATGAACAAAGAACGAAACAAGCATATGTTACTGATGCGTTTTGTCTTAAATAGGAGACAAGTTGCTGTGTTTGTTACAAAACACATTGACGCACTTTCTTACAATTCTTCATGGTCTCACATTTTACAATGATAAAGCTACTTAGATGTTTTTTAAGTGTTGCTTATGATGGCAGCAGGTATTTTCACAAACACGTATGGGTAGTACTTACTCAAACCTGAGACCAGTAGAAATTTGTTCATTAATCTCTCCAATCTTTTTTTTTATCTGATCTTCCAAAAAATATGTCAAAAGAATCAGTACTAGTTCAAAACGCAGATGACATTTGTTTGTGGATGAGAGTTACAATGAAACGTAGAACTCCAGCTACGGTTTAGAATTACACACCAAAAGTATACCAAATTGAGCTTGATACGTTTAAAAACTTTTTGATAGAAAATGGTATGGCATTATCATAAGAATAAGAAACCAATTTAATGCTGTTTAATTCAGGTTATAATCCAGAACATTACCAAGTTTCACAGTGGATGGTTTGGTTTCTAAAGTACGCACAAGCTGTCCACGTTTCTTTGTGCTTATCTTACTCCAAAGCTATCGGAACAATCATATCGGATGTGATTCTGAACAAGGCTTAAAAAAAAGTTTGAATTTTCTAAAATTGCTAGTAAGCAGTATTGGGGACATGATACAAAAGTCCTTGTATCCTGTCTTCCTCGCTTGTTCGTTCCAGGTTGACATTTCCACAAGAATTTTCTTCAATGCACCTCAACACCTGTTAAAAAGTTACAGAGTGTAGATTCCAAAGCTTATAAACTTGCACAGGGAATCCGAGCTCATTCATGCATTCGGGAACTACAGAGATGCGGGTGTTCTACCGTTTGATGAGCTTAAAATTTTTTTTAAATCCTCTGTTGCAAAGTTTGTATTAAAAAGTGTTGCTTACAAACTTTCTCTCGACGCAAAGTCCACCTTAAATCCGATAAAGATTTTGGTAAAAGGGCTGAAAAGTTCCAGTCTTTGAAATATCTTTTGTAATCCCTGCAATAAAATTGTGTAAAGCAATACCATTTGGATAGTCATGTGTCTATTTTTTACCACTGGAATCGTAGCCATTCTTATGGCTTTAAGTCGTATGTCTACTCTGCCAATGAATGCCTGTCAAATATCATTACGTATAGATAGATTCAAAATTAGTGTTATATGTGCTTAGATCTTTGAATCAAAAGACACAACACGAAAAGACACAATATGAAACACATCGTGCATATTTCTTCTGGTACCTTCACACTGTGAGATAACTCCCAATGAAAAGGTGGATAAAGCTGACAGAAAAGTAGTTTACAGTTCTGATAGTACTACCAGTCTTTCCATTCCATTATATCTCCGGAGTGTTACAGTCTCATGGAGAATATTTATATCTTTTGATTGATTCCAAAGTTCTGTCGAGAGTTCAAATTGTCAATATTTCAATAATTGCATAAAAAGCACTGCTATAAGTAAGAATCTCTTGTTCGATAATTTGTCCACAACGCCCTAGACACATCATCAGTTTATAGCATCGTTTTCATTTAAACGCTCTGTGCACGCAAGTTTTCAAAAAATATCAAATGCTTATGCGGTGTACAAATCACAGTGAATCCTTTAATATAAAAAAAAAAAAAATGCTTGTACACTGCCAATTCACGGGGTGCTCGGTTTTACAATATTTTGTACTCTGTGCGATGATAACAATAATGTTGTTGAAGATGACGATGGAAACGATGATGTTGATGATGAGGATGATGATCGTGACCATAAAGTAGGTATTGAGTATAATCATCGTGACAAAGATAACTATACAGGTTGAAGAAAATGATGATAGTGAGGATGATGAAGATTATATTGACTTATTGGTGGTGGTGGGTTTTTTGTGAAGGTTTAGCTGTTATTTTGTTGTTGTTTTGTTTGGTGGGGTTCTTTTGTTTTTAAAAAAAGTTTGCTTGTTTGTTATGTTTTGATAGTCCCTAATCTGGGCAAGGGCCGGATGAAAAAAAAGTATGTGAATGCTTATCTGTAACCCTTAAAAAATTCTCTCTCCTCTCTCTCTCTCTCTCTTCTCTCTCTTCCTCTCTCTCCTCTCTCTCTCTCTCTCTCTCCTCTCTCTCTCTCTCTCTCTCTCCTCTCTCTCTCCCTCTCTCTTCTCTCCTCTCCTCTCTCTCTCTCTCTTCCCCCAATATTGTGAATTCGTCTGGTGTGCCCAACATGGATCATTACAGTTATGATAGCTCCCAGCCCGCATTCATCTGTGCGCCTGATTTATTTCCCCCTCCCCTACAGATAACAGTTCCGAGCTCAGCTATGTGTGTGCCATGGTATTATCTGAAGACAGACAAGATAATCAATCCTTGTTTTTCTGGTTTTTAAAAAAATTCATTTCCGAACTCGGCTCTTATACCATGGTATTATCTGAAGACAGACAAGATAATCAATCCTTGTTTTCGTGAGGGTTTCTTGTTTGTTTGGTTTTTTGGGTTTTTTTTTTTTATTCATTTCCGAGCTCAGCTCTTTTGCCATGGTCTTATCTGAAGACAGACAAGACAATCAATCCTTGTTGTTATTTTTATTAGTATTATTATTCATTTTGCTTCGGTTCTTTTTATTGTGAATGTTATGTAGTATTTGGTGTGTGTGTGTGCGTGCGTGCGTGCGTGCGTGCGTGCGTGTGTGTGTGTGTTTGTGTGTGTGAGTGTGTGTGTAAGAGAGGAGAGAGAGAGAAAGAGAGGGAGAGAGAGAGAGAGAGAGAGAGAGAGAGAGAGAGAGAGAGAGAGAGAGAGAGAGAGAGAGAGAGAGAGAGAGAGAGAGAGAGAAGAGAGAGAGAGAGAGAGAGAGTATGAAATCAAATCTTTTATTTCCAAATAGTACGTTAATTAAGTAAGCAGCGCAGTTTGCTTATTTTAATCAGCTATATAGCTATAGAAAAAAATCCACCAAGCCCAGAAAAAAGTGAATGCAATAGAATGATTTTTAAAAAGATTACGTCCACACAAACACAAACACAAATACAGACACAGACACAGACACAGACACACAGACACATAGACACACAGACACAGACACAGACCACACACACACACACACACACACACACACACACACACACACACACACACACACACACACACACTGACAGAACCGCCTAGTGGTTAGAACATAGAGCTCGCAATCTGACGACCCTTGTTCGAATCCTGTTCAAATTTGGCATACATGAGAGTGTGCGTGTGTGCGGGCGCTCATGTGTGTGTACTCGCACGCGCACACCCGTGTGTGTGTATGTTTGTGTGCGCACGCGCATGTGTGTGCACGCCCACGTGTGTATGTATATGTGTTTGTGCGTGTGTGTTCTTTTTTATTTTTTATTCTTTTATATCGAGAATAATGGAATAAGCACTCATGTGGGTTTTTTTTTACATCTAGTCCCCGTGTGTATGTGTATGTGTATGTATGTATGTATGTATGTATGTATGTATGTATGTATGTATGTATGTATGTATGTATGTATGTATGTATGTATGTATGTATGTATGTATGTATGTATGTGTGTGTGTGCACGAGAGCGCACGTGTGTACAAATACATGTTTTCCATCTGGCAAACCAACCGGTAATGCGAGAAGGCTACATACAGTGAATCCCACTATTGTATCGGCAGAATAAAGCCAGGCTGGAAATGTCCTTCCTGATGACTTGCTGGTTCTGTTTCCAGCCATTGTGAGAACAAGAGAAAGAAAGAAAGAGAGAGAGGACGGAAGGAAGGAAGGAAAGAAGGAAGAAGCAGAAGGAGAAGAATAACGGTAACAGTGCACAATACAACTAACTACTGTAGTTGTGATGAGGTTCTGGTCTGTGGTGCTTGTTGCCTTCTTCCTGCACGCGCTTCAGTAATTGTCACTTCTCAGCAGTTGATTACTTCTCTCTCTTGTCTCTGTCTCTGTGTCTCTGTCTCTGTCTCTCTGTCTCCGTCTGTCTCTCTCTCTGTGTCTCTGTCTCTCCTCTCTTTCTCTCTGTATCTCTGTCTGTCTGTCTGTCTGTCTGACTGTCTCTCTTCTCTTCTCGTCTCTCTCTCTCTCTCTCTCTCTCTCTCTCTCTCTCTCTCTCCTCTCTCTCTCCTCTCTCTCTCTCTCCTCTCTCTCTCTCTCTCTCTCTCTCTCTCTCTCTCTCTCTCTCTCTCTCTCTCTCTCTCCTCTCTCTCCTCTCTCTCTCTCTTTTAATACAGCCAAGACTGAGGGTCAAGGAAAATGGGAAAGCTTTGAGAGTGGAAATCTCACAAGAATGGATAGCGCTACAAGAACTGGTGCGTGTGTTTAAAAATAGACGAAGATGAGAAACAGATTATCATGGTAGTCAGTGTAAAACAGTATATATATATATATATATGTATATATATATATATATATATATATATATATATATATATATATATATATATATATATACGCACACACAGTATGAATCAAAACAAACCACCACTAACAGCACCATCAGCAGTAGCGGCAGTGACTGTATCAACCAACAATCGCCCAACAATTATAACAAGAAAATTAACGACAATAAGAACTCATCTATGGACAGAACTAATATGATGAATAAGGTAGAAAAAAAACACACACGCGCGCACACACACACACACACACAAACACACACACACACACACACACACACACACACACACACACACACACACACACAACAGCACCCACCCTCACACACACACACACACACACACACACACACACACACACACACACACACACACACACACACACACACACACACACACACACACACCCACACCACAACCCCCCCCCCCCCCCCCACACACACACACACACACACAACCCCACCCCCATCACACACACACACCACAAACACCCCCCCGCCCACCACCACCACCCACCCACTCACCCCCCCCCCCCCCACACACACACACACAACCACAACCCTCAACAGAAACTGAGCAGCCCAGTAGGCCTACAGGAAGACAAACAGACAGACATATGCCTTGCAGCCAGGCCTAACTAATGACAGCCCCCAGTCTCTCAGCTGTCAGTGTTTGCACACAGCGCCACCGGAGCTTCCCTGAGGACTGTGGCCAGTGTGCCGGTGTGAACTGCACACTTTACGCTTTCAGCACGCGCCTTGTTGCCTAAGAAGGGTAGTGAAAAGAGATGCAAAACTTTCTTTCACCAGTGCAGCAGGAGCCAAACATCTCTGGTGACTGAAAAATGGCTCTTTTCACAGGAATTGTTTAATTAAAGAAGTACTTTTAAATCTTAACCGTGTCATGAATGCAATTTGAAGACCCGGGTTCGAGTCCGGTCGAGGAAATTTTCTTCCTGGAGTTAACATCAGTGCTGACTCCACTCTCCCCAAATGTCCTTCGGATGAGACTTTAAACCGAGGCCCCGTGTGCGAACGCACGCAGAACATCTTGCGCACACGTTAAATCCTGTTCCGCTTTTCGGAAGAGTAGGCCATCGTGTGCCGGTGGGAACAGATGACATGATTTACAAAACTGCATACACACGGGGACCGGATGAAAAAAAGCACATGATTGCTTATTCTGTTATCCTCGATATAAAAGAATAAATAAATAAATAAATAAATAAATAAATAAATAAATAAATAAATAAATAAATAAATAAATAAATATGTATTTTTTATAACTGGCCTTCAGCGCCTGGGCTTTATCACAGTTCTAGATTAAACCGTTGATGCTGGGGGCAACAGCAAAGTGAGAGGCTGTATGATCAGTGGCTTTCTTTCCCACTCATGGAATTCAATTTTACTGCTTAGTCTTTAGTGATCGACGATGACTATCTGACTACGAGGCTTGACTTGCACAGTCCTTATGTGCTGCAGCCCTAGGGGCTAGTTTGCCTTTGGAGAACATCTCCAACGCTGACTGTCCCTATGCCCTCTTGGCCGAGAGAGTGGGGATGTACTGTGGGCAAGGCATCTCCACTATAACCAAATTTCTGCCCAGTTTCCAATACAGCAGCTGCCTCCTCTGCTGTTTTTGGAGGTCATCGTCGAACACGACGGACAAACAAACAAACATTACTACTCCCTTTTTAAATGACTCACAGAGGTGGGATGGATAGCCTAGTGTTTAGAGTGTTGAGTTCCTGATCTGGTGTTCTTGGCTCACCATCCAGGCACACGTTTTAAGGATATTTATTTTCCCTGGAGTTAACTTCAGTATTGACATGACTCCACAACCCGAAAATTCATCGGAATGAGGCTTAAAAACTAATATAGTTTATAAAAACATGGGACGTGTTGCAAACGCACGACAAACTTTTGAAGACACGTTGAAACCTGTTCCACCTTTTGGAGGAATAAGCAGGAACAAATGACAGATATAGATTTTTTTTAAACCTAGGAATAGATGGCAGATATAGATAAAAAAACAAAAACAAAACAAAAACAAACAAACCAAAAACAAACGCATGCACACTGGTGTCATGTTAAGACGTCATCCTGGAGACGGTTATGTTGATCATGGAGCAAAATATTAGTGGCAAACGCAAGATCTCATCATCGGTGGACCTCGCAGCTGTAGCGGATACCTAAAGTCATAAATGACTAAAAAAAAAACAGCTGAGTTCTTGTACACTGTGTGTTTGCTACATCACGTCGAAAAAACAGTGATAAAGAACAGTATCTTCGTTCAACTCCCCCCCCCCCCCCCTCTTTTTTCCCTTTCAGTCTATGAACAGTTTCTTTATTGCTTTTTTTTTTTTAGCTTCTCTCTTTCAGTGTCAACATGCTAATGATTCCTGCTCTCCCCCTTCCTTCCATTTCTTCTCCTCTTCTTTTTTTTGTATCATTCATTATTCTGCTCTTTCCCTACTTGGTTTCCGTCTTCTTCTCTATCTTTTTATTGCCTTTCCCCTTCTATTTAAAAAAAACAAAACATTTTCATCTCATTTTCCCCCTCTTTCTTTTTTCTTTCTATTTCTGTTTTTTTTTTTTTTTGTCGTCCATTTCACATTGTTGACTTGCATTTAGCTCCCCGACTTTTCAAGGTTTCAGAAGCGATCTGTCTTTTCTTTTTTTTCTCTATTTCTTGTTCTCTTTCTTTTCACATTTCTGTCATACGGTTTGTTTCTTCTTATTTTTTATATCTTTCTTCTTTTTTCTTCTCTCTCTCTCTCTCTCTCTCTCTCTCTCTCTCTCTCTCTCTCTCTCTCTCTCTCTCTCTCTCTCTCTCTCTCTCTCTCTCTCTCTCTCTCTCTCTCTCTCTTACAAAACTGCATACACACGGGGACTGGATGTAAAAAAAGCATAAGAGTGCTGATTCCATTATCCTCGATATAAAAGAATAAATCAAATCAAATCAAATCAAATCAAATCAAAAAATCTCTCTCTCTCTCTCTCCTCTCTCTCTCTCTCTCTCTCTCTCTCTCTCTCTCTCTCTCTCTCTCTCTCTCTCTCTCTCTCTCTCTCTCTCTCTCTCTCTCTCTCTCTCTCTCTCTCTCTCTCTCTCTCTCTCTCTCTCTCTCTCTCTCTCTCTCTCTCTCTCTCTCTCTCTCTCTCTCTCTCTCTCTCTCTCTCTCTCTTCTCCACCCCCCGCACCCCGAGTCACGTAAGTACGATAATTGGAACACTGTAATTTCTGCGCTTACTCAAATGTTCTAGATGCACGAAAGGTTGTGTTAAAAACTCAACTGTCGTTAGACCTACGTTGCGTCTTGATTAAACAAAAAGAAAATGGAAAAAGCAGGGGGAAATAAAACTATACCTTGAAAATACTACTAGTGTTTGAATGGCTGAACGATATTCTATCTGTTCT
>JASPKP010005714.1:0-15404 GCA_030674155.1 Stramonita haemastoma | reverse complement strand
CCAATGTGGGCCCTTTTGGTGAAGTTTATTTATTTTTTGTTTTTTCTATTTATTTATTCTTTTATATCGGGATAATGGAATAAAAAAAATCGAACTGAATATCAAAGTCTTTGGGATGAGACTAAAAAACCGGGGGCCCGGGTGCGAATGCACGAAAACATTTGAGCAAAACTTTAAAAACCCCTTTCCCCGCCTTTAAAAAGAGGGGGCCCGCATGTGCTAGTAAGCAGTTAAAATTTTTTTTTGGGAAAAAAAAAAAGGAAATGCCCCAACAGGGTTTTTTTGACACCATCCCTGAAAAAAAAAAGGGGACCCTGGATAAAAATATGTAAAAATTCTTATCTTTTAACCCTTCGAAATAAAAAACTACCCTTCAGTTTTTTCAACCCACCCCGGGTAAATTAAATTTCTCTCTTTTTTTTTTTTTCCCCCCCCTTGTTCAAGAGTATATAAAAACCCGGGCTGGCGTTTTGGAAATTTAGCAAAAAAGACCAATTTTTCCCAAATGAAAACGTGACAAAGAGACAAAATCAAAAACAGTGGGGGTCAGAGGAGTTATCCGCCCAAGGATTAAATGGAATCCCAAGGGGGCTGTGATCAATGGAAAAAACCATGCCCTCCGTTGTTTTTTTTGTTGGAGGTTTTTGGGAACATCCCCAAACCATCTCGTCAAGCGTCGTAAAAAAGGACAACTCTTTCACGCTTTTTTAGGGGCCCTTGCTGGGGCCCTGAAAATACGGTGTTTGTGTTGCTATCCCAAACTTTACGGGAAATCATGTACGTTTTGGGGGGTAGAAAATTTTGCAACTTGCTTTCCCGCCACCCTGTAAGTTTCCCAAACTTCCTGGCTATGACAGTAGCTTAAACGTTCCCTTTGGTTTTGGGGGACCTGTGTGACAGTGCAGAGAACAATGGCGTCCTGGGGCCCAAACAAAAAAGCAGGGGTGTGCACTGTGCGAAAAAACGTGGATTGTCATAGCAACTTTTGCCCTCTCTATGTGTGTTTTTTAAATTTCTTTTTCTGATTGGACTTGAGGTATCCAAGAATAAAGGGGGGTAACGCCAAAAAGGCCATATCAAAAGTTTTTCATTATTTCTGGTCGGGGAAAGTTTTATGCTTTTGGTTTTCCTTCTTGCCGGCTGCCTGTTAAACGTCTTTTAAAGTTTTTCCCGCTGTCAGTCTGTTCAAAGCTTTTTCTTCTTCCTTCCCCGAAAGCACGTGGGATTTTCCAATGCCAACACTGAAACAAAAAGCACTGCCCAGTCGGAGGGGAAAACCCCCTTTACAGAACGACCCTGATGTTTTTTGGGTTTTATCCTTTTGTTTTCTGGTGTTAAACCCTGCCCCAATATGTGAGGTTTAGTGGGGATAAATTTTCGCTCTTTGGGGTAAATAGAAACTCCAAGACAAAACGTGGTTTGCTTTACTGAGCACATTTTTCCCGCTTGTGGCCCAAACCAACAGCGCTGTCAACTTTGTCTCAAAACTCCCTGCCCGGGAACCAAATTCAAAAAAAAGGGAGTTTTCCCCTGGATCCGCTTTGGTGCTCAGTTCCCTCTCCCCCCATCTGTCCATAAAACAGTTTCAGGGGCCCATCAAGGGAAAAAAAGACACCAATATCATGGAAACAGCCCACTTTCCAAATGATTTTGGCATCAACGTTCACCTTTAAAGAATCATACTTTACACAACACACACACACACACACACACACACACACACACACACACACACGCACGCACGCACGCACGCACACACCACACACACACACACACACACACACACACACACACACACACACACACACACACACACACACACACACACACACACACACACACACACACACACACACACACACACACACGCACACACACGCACACACTCACACTCACAATTAGTCCTTCGGATGAGACTCTAAACCGAGGCCCCGTGTGCAAACGCACGCAGAACATCTTGCGCACACGTTAAATCCTGTTCCGCTTTTCGTAAGAGTAGGCCATCGTGTGCCGGTGGGAACAGATGACATTTACAAAACTGCATACACACGGGGACTGGATGAAAAAAAGCACAAGAGTGCTTATTCCATTATCCTCGATATAAAAGAATAAAAGGAAGAAAGAACACTCACACACACATTTTCTCTCTTCTTGTTGACCTCCATTGCTTGGCAGCCATGGCCAAAAGTTGTGTCAGTTATTGAAGTCAGCTCATTGCCAAGGCCTACACTAAAATGTTGTGATGTTGTAAAATGTTGTATTGAGATTGCCTTCAGCCATGACAAGCTCTTAACAGAACAACCTGCACTCTCCTTCAAAGGAGAATAAATCCTCTGAAGTCGGAGTATGGCTGCCTATATGGCGAGGTACTTGAAAATAGTCATACACCAAACTTCTCATTCAGTGTACAATTTCAATCTCACAGTGATTCCCAGGTGGGATGAGTGAGTCAGAGTGCACATTCTGGGTGACCCCCCAGAGTGTTAAGCTGGGGAACAACAACAACAACAACAACAGAAAATATAGTAGAATTGACCTGGTACCGTGTGAGACAGACAGTGATTCTTTTCCCTGATGATGTGACAGTTTTGATTGACACATAAACCTGGAGCAGCAAAAGGTGCAGGCTACAGCTGACGTCAGTTGATGCAGCAGACTGCTCTTGCCTCCAGCAGAAAAGGTGGTCTGCTGCCTTCATCTGCATCCTCCTCAGTCGCTGCAGCTGCCTCAGTGAGGACTGTCACTTCTTGGATACTGCTGTCACCCTCCAGTGTTAATATGCTTCATCTAAGTTACAGAGTCTACAACACAACAGACACCCAATTCCTGACGTCCATGATTCAAAATCCCACGATATTTGTCTTTGAATGCTTTAGAAGTCAACTTTCATGATTATTTTTAGTGAGGGCAGGATGGAAAAAAGTTGTGTAAACTTAATCTTTTACCCTCAATAAAAATCATTTTGACTTGACTTGACTTGACTTGACCCCTCCTGTGCCCACCATCCCTACTCCAAATACTCACAGATGCCGGCAAAAGTCTTTTGTAAAATCTACCAAACCTTTTTTTTTTTTTGATAAGACCACAACCTTTAGTATTTGTTCTTAGTCTGCTACAAAAATGCGTTTTATGTACAAGATACATACTAACATTTTAATGCTTGTCATAGCTGCTTAATGCTTCTTGGAAAAACGCAAATGCTTGTGTAATAAGCCAAAATCACTCTGTACAACAAACACTACCATGGTCATTTTGGCAACGCTGAAAGCACTATCAGTAGTGTTTATAGCACAGGCCTTCAGGCCAAAAACACTATTCCTGGCTACACCAATGACACTATCCTCAAGCAAAAATTACTATTCAAGTATGCTAAAAACACTAAACCTACAATGATCCTGCTAAATAAACTACTGTCATTACATCAAAAGTGCTACCCTCACCTCGTTCCTTTATGGAATACTATATCAACCCACATAAAGCACTATTGTTATAATTATTGTGACTTCCTATTGAATAGCTTGCCTAACAGGAGAAAATGTGAAGCTGAAAAAATTGCATATATCCTATTGGGGAAGTATTTCTGCTGCAGAAGTCGATGTCTTTCAGTAGCTATTTATTGTAATAAATGTTTGTGAATGCCTTCATCTGTACACACCTTCTCGTTCTCTCTGCTCCGCTGCAGATACTTTGTCCTTAAGAATACCTAGATTCAACCTATCTACCGTTGGCCGCGGCTCTTTCTCTATTTCTGGTCCATCGATCTGGAACGACCTCCCTCTCTCCCTTCGGCAAAGGCCTGCTTATGACACTTTCAAATCCAACCTCAAGACATTTATTTCAAACCTAAGATTTTCGCCTTCTGAGTCCATCTCTTATCTGTCCCTGCTTCATAATCTGAAATCCCCCACACCCTTACAAAGTGTGTGCGCGCAGGTGTGTTTGTTTGTTTGTGTGCGTGTGTGTGTGCCTGTGAGTGCGTGCACATTCCAATTTGTTAAAGTCATTGTTGTTGATTGTTTGTGTCTTGTATAGGTCGAATGCAAGAGCTTTGATTTGTTTTTTGCGAGATATAGCCCTATATAAATTCCATGTATTATTATTATTATTATTATTATTATTATTATTATTATTATTATTATTATTATTATTATTATTATTATTATTATTATCATTATCATTATTATCATTATTATTATTACTTATTTTATTTATTGATATGTCAGTGCCATCGTTTTGGTTTCAAATCTGTATAGGGAACCGGGGTGGCCTAGTGGATAACACACCAAAATCGAAAACAGAAAGTGCCAGGTTCGATCCCAGCTTGCTGCCTTGTCAAAGGAGGAATTTTCCTCCAGGGTCAACCTCTGTACAAACTCCATTGTCCCCTCAAAATCCTGAAGACGGAGTGCGATTGCCCACGTAGCGGGATTAACCAACAAAAACGGTCGCCAACGTAATCATCACCTTTGGTGTCCTCAGAGTGTTTAGCTTAGGTAAGAGAACAAAAAAAGAAAAAAATCTGTTATGATATTAATTTTCACAGTTTAGTTTCTGATGGAAAGCCTTGATGCATGTAATGTCGACTGGCTTTGTGGCAATGAACAAGAGATGATGGTGTCCACTTTATCTAATTTCCTTCTTTTAGAGTAAAATAGTAATATTTAATCGCTATCCTGTTGAATCCCCCTGCAGTACCGGGAAGTTTGCTAAGCAAGCTGAGAATAGGACTGCTGTTCCCTGACAGGCATGTCGTAAAAGGCGACTAAGGAGGGTCTCATTTGTCAGGTCAGGCTTGCCTGCTACCAGTAATTCATGCTAAACTGGTACGACCTGTCGTATGTGGGGGAAGCACACCCCAACAGAAAAAAGCCTGGTCCTCCAGGTTGGGGGCTGGCCCTCCAGGTTGGGGGTTGGGCACAGGGCCAACAACCCTGTCTCGTAAAAAACAGTATGTTACAGAAACAGCAACAAAGAAAATTACTACTTCTGTGTGTGAGGGGCCTTCCGAGCCCAGTGAGGCTCGAATAAATGCTGGTGGCCAAAGCCCAGAGGACGTTGCCAGCAGGATAAGGATGGACCTGAACACCACCAAAACCAAGATCAGACTAGGACATTGGAATGTAAGAACAATGTATGAAACAGGCAAGCTGGCACAAGTAACATCAGAAATGAGACGATTCAAGCTTCGTGTCCTAGGTGTGAGTGAGAGCAGATGGACTGGATCTGGGAGGATGAAAACCACCACTGGAGAAACCGTCCTCTACTCTGGGAGAGACGACAACATGCACCACGAGGGAGTTGCCATCATCCTCAAGAAAGGTGTAGAGCGATGCCTGCTAGAATGAAAGCCAGTAAACAACAGAATTATGAGTGCCAGATTGAAGGGCAGGCACATCAACATCTCCATCATTCAGTGCTACGCACCGACCAACGACAGTAGCAAAGAAGACAAAGACAATTTCTACAGCCAGCTCCAGACAGAGACAGAAAAAACCCCACGGCACGACCTTCTAGTCATCATGGGGGATCTGAACGCTAAGGTCGGAAATGACAACACCGACTATGAACGAGTCATGGGGAAGCGTGGTATGGGGACCAGGAATGACAATGGAGAGAGACTGGTAGAATTCTGTGCCATGAACAACCTGGTGATAGGAGGGACCCTCTTCAGGCACTGTGACATCCACAAGCTGACCTGGAACTCGCCAAATGGAAGAGACAGGAACCAGATTGACCACTTGATAATCAACGGTGTATGGCGACGCTCCCTTCTGGACGTGAAGACCATGCGCAGTGTGGACGTCGGAAGTGACCATCACCTCGTGACAGCAACCATCCAGACAAAGTTGAAGAAGACTGAAGCCAGGCCAGAAACTCAGGCACGCTTTGACACCCAGCGACTGAGAAGCAACACCATATAGGCTGACTTTGTGACCTAAAGAACAGGTTTCAGACCTTACAAGACCTGACAGATTAACAGGACATAGACTCAACATGGAAGCATATTGCCACGATATACACGGAGAGCAGCAAGTCGACGTTAGGCCACCGAAAGAAGAAGACAAATAAAGACTGGATCCAGCAGGAGACGTTAGATGCCATTGAGGAGAGAAGACAGATCAAGAAAAGAATGCTGCAGACAAAATCCCCACGACTGCATGAGAGACAAGAAGAGATGTATGGAGAGGCTAACAAGAAGGTGAAGAGACTTGCACGCTGCGATAAGAGAGATGCCATGGACCAACTTGCAGCTGAAGCAGAGGAAGCCGCAGCAAAAGGGGAGCAGGGAAGAGTCTTCAGGATCACAAAGCAAGTGTGTGGCAAGTTCAAGGGGAGCACAGGGGGCCCAGACAAGGACAAACAGGGAAAACTGCTGACAACTGAGAAAGAACAAGAAAATAGATGGACCGAACACTTCAGGGAAGTTCTCAATTGACCATCTCCTGAAGAGACAACGGACATTCCAGAAGCTGCAGAAGACCTGGACATTGACACTGACCCTCCATCAAAAGAAGAAATAGTGGCTGCAATCAAGACACTCAAGAATGGCAAGTTGCCAGGCCAGGACAACCTTGATGCAGAATTGTTCAAGGCCAATCCGGAGCTGACAGTGACCATTCTTCAGCCACTGTTCACAGCCATATGGGAGGGAGAAAAAGTTCCTGATGACTGGAGCAAAGGGATAATTGTCAAGATCCCCAAGAAAGGAGCCCTGAACGACTGCAATAACTGGAGAGGAATCACCCTTCTGTCAGTGCCAAGCAAGATACTGGCCAAGGTCATCATCAGAAGAATGTCAGATGCTGTAGACAAGTCATTGAGAAAAGAGCAAGCAGGGTTCAGAAAACAAAGAAGTTGTTCTGATCAGATCTTCGAACTACGTACCATCATTGAACAGTGCACCGAGTGGCAAAGGCAACTATATGTGAATTTCGTTGATTTTGAAAAGGCCTTTGACAGTATTCACAGGGACAGCCTTTGGAACATCCTACGACACTATGGCATTCCATCCAAGCTGGTAAACATGATTAAGAGCTTCTATAACAACTTTAGATGCTCAGTAGGCCGTAGTGACACACTGTTTGAAGTCAAGACAGGTGTACGACAAGGATGTGTAATGTCAGCAGTTCTCTTCAATCTTGTCATTGATTGGGTCAGACAACAGAAGACACTCCAAAAGGGATCAGATGGAACCTCCTCTCAACTCTTGATGACTTGGACTTTGCAGATGACCTGGCGCTACTATCCCACACACACCAGCATATACAGAACAAGACCAGCAGACTTCAAACCTTCGGACGGCAAGTGGGGCTACGAATCAGCACAAAGAAGACAGAGACAATGACGCTAAATGTTAAAACACCAGCCCCTGTGAAAGTAAATGGAACAGTTTTACGCCAGGCGGACAAATTCACGTATCTGGGCAGCAGCATCAAACCTGAAGACGGCACCAAAGAAGACATCCACAGCAGACTGGGAAAGGCCAGGAATATGTTTAGGGAGATGAACAACATCTGGAGATCTCCACAGTACGGTACCAACACCAAGCTGAAGTTGTACCAGAGATGTGTTGTGTCTACACTCCTGTATGGATCTGAATGTTGGAGGATGACCGAGACGGATGTTGCCAAACTTAGATCCTTCCACACCACCTGCCTCCGGAGAATTCTTCGAATCTTTTGGCCAGAAAAGATTTCCAATGAAGATCTACCGAGGAAATGCAACCAAACTGACATGGGCACCATCATTAGTAAACGAAGATGGAGATGGATTGGACATATACTCCGGAGAGACACACAATCTATTGCAAGAACAGCACTGCACTGGACCCCAGATGGCAAGAGAAAGTGGAAGCCATGCAACACTCTTGGAATTCATTGACCAGGCTGGCCCAGGATAGGCAGGGGTGGAAAGTCTTTGTTGCTGCCCTACACACCACTGGGTGTAAAGGATGAGGATGAGGATGAGGAGGAGGAGGAGGAGGATCCTGTTGAATGATTACTTGTATCGATAGTAGTGTTACCTTATGTAACCTAAATTTCTGTTAATAAAGCATAGCCCACGGCGTTTACTTACCTATATCTTGTTTTATTGCAATGAATGCTTGTTTTAAACCTGATCAAAGACACGGACTGTCTTTGCTTCATTTCTGCTTTAAGCACCAGCTCATGCTAATTCAGTAAATGTCAACAGTATGGGGAATCAAAGTTTCTTAGTTACCATAGCTTACATAGAGAGAAGGAGATTAGAGAGACAGATGCTGAGGCAGACAGACTAAAAAAAAAGGTACAGGCAAAAGTACAGACAAATACAATGACAAATATACACAGAGAATTAGACAAAAAGAGAACAAGACAAACAGGACCTAGCAGACACACAGAGAGGGAGTGTAACAGAGATAGGTATAGAAGACATAATTATTGAAGTTTTAAAAAAAGACACAAAAATCCAAAGAATTGATGATTTACTTCAGCAGATCTATGCTGTTGTTTTAATACAAACAAAGAAAGTGAACCATACACAACTCTTTGGCATGAAGATTTTTGTACTGTACTTTCCTTAACAACCAGAAGAAATTAAACAAATACATAAAAAAATCAGTTAGGTAGTTTTCACAAGAAAAACTATAATGTGTAAGTAGCAATAAACATCATATTCATACATGTCTAAACCGCAAAAACAACCCCAGTAGTGTATTGACAAATGACGATAGTGTTTTTGGCGTGGGTAGTCAATCTGGCGTGTAAGCGGTAGTGTTTTTAGCTTAGTGATAGTGTTCATAGCGTATGCCAAAGTCACTAAGGTAGTGTTTACAGCATGTGCAAAAGTCACTACGGTAGTGGTTATGGCTTGAAAGCCTTACGCCAAAACCACTACAGTAGTCTTTATTGCAGGGTAGTGTTTTGAGCAGGTTACACCCGCTTTTCCTGAAAATCAAGTCAAGTCAAAACACTTTAATCATCCCTGAAGGGCAATTACCATACTGACAGGCATGTTGATACAAATCATAATCAAACACACGAAGTAGCTATATTTTATATTTGTTCAAACATTATATAACTTCAAATAAAAATGTCACAAACACTTACTCTGGCACACACGCAAACACACGCATACACACACACCAATGTTTAGATACAATGTTCTTCAAAACCAAAAAATCCAAACACCAATAACCAAGATGCTCAATTCCCATCGACTTGTCTGCTTTTAAATAAATCACTGCACTAAGTCTCGGTTGATCAGTACCATGACACACAACTTACCCACAATGGAATAGTGGGAATATATCATGTAAAGAACTAGATCATCTGCAGCCTCAAAACTGCGTCAGTTGATTAAAGCTGCAGGACTTAAGCTGTTTTATTATTATTATTACTATTATCTTTTTTTTTTATTAATCCTCCCCACTCGGGTGGAGCAAAAGGCGCCAACAAGTCTCCTCCAGCCATCTCTGTCTTGGGCAAGCCAGCCAATCTCATTCCATGTTTTGCCCATTATTTTCATTTCTTCTTCTATAGTTCTCCCCCATGTACCTA
The DNA here is from genome assembly GCA_030674155.1 of Stramonita haemastoma. Lineage (NCBI taxonomy): Eukaryota > Metazoa > Mollusca > Gastropoda > Neogastropoda > Muricidae > Stramonita > Stramonita haemastoma. The sequence continues at coordinate 5,865 of JASPKP010005714.1, read as the reverse complement.
ACGGCCTGCCCCTCTTCCTTTTCCCAGGTGGTGCCCATCTGAGTGCAGCATGTGGATGTCGGGTCTTGTTCATCCTGAGGACATGGCCCAGCCACCTCCATCATCTTTGTTTCACTTCTTCTATGATGTTGTTGATGCCGGTCCTTTTGCTCACTTCTCTATTGGTAACATGTTGTTCCCAGTGGATCTTGAGGATGCAGCGAAGACACCTGTTTTCGAAGCCTCTGAGTCGGCTTTCAATCTTTTTGTTGGTTCTCCAGGTCTCTGAGGCGTAGAGGAGGACTGAGTGGACGTTTGATTTGTACACTTTTAGTTTTGTGTTGGTCTGCAAGACTGTTGACTTCCAGATGTTTTGCAGTCTGTTGAAGGCTTGTGCTGCAAGACCAGTTCTAGTTGAGACCTCCTTCTCAATATCACTGTTGGACGAGATGTAGCTGCCAAGGTACTTGAAGTGTTGTACTTCTTCCAAGTCTGCGCCACGCACATTTGTCTTCTGTGCACTCTTTGTCTTTACTTTCATGATCTTTGTCTTGTCTGGGTGGATCTTGAGTCCCAGCTTCTTGCTGCTTTATCAACTTTTGTCATTTTTTTCCTGGATGTCCGTCTGAGTGTGTGAGAGGACAGCAATGTCGTCTGCAAAGTCACAGTCCTCAAGCCGGGATGTCAGTCCCCATACCAGTCCTCTTGGTCATCCTCTGTAGCTTTCCTCAACACCCAATCTATGACGACAAGGAAGAGCGTTGGTGAAATCACGCAGCCCTGCCTGACACCGGTCTTCACATGGAACCATTCACTTTGTTGTCCATTGTGGCGCACACAGCACTGGTTGTCAGCATACATATCTTTGAGAATGTTGATGACTTTGGGCGGAAATCCGTAAGCTCTAAGAATCTTCCAGAGTGAGGGGTGATAGATGCTGTCGAATGCCTTTTCAAAGTCGATGTAGTAGATGTAGAGTGACGAGTTCCATTCAAGTGACTGCTCCACAATGGTGCGTAAGATGAAACTTTGGTCTGTACATCCTCTTCCACTTCTGAATTTGAAATTCCATTCACCCTGTCAAAATGTATAACCTCTATAAGTGTGTGTGTGTGTGTGTGTGTGTGTGTGTGTGTGTGTGTGTGTGTGTTGTGTGTGTTGTGTGTGTGCGCGTGCGTGCGCGCGGGTGTGTGTGCTTTCGAATTTGCTAGAATTATTTATTGTCATTGATTGTTTGTTGTGAGGGTCGAGTGCAAGGGCTTTGATTTGTTTTTACAAGATATAGCGCTATATAAATTCCATGTATTATATTATTATTATTATTAAATCCAGCTTGTTCCTCTCTGAGGGCTCTCTTGATGGCTTGTCTCATTCTTTGCAGGAGAAATTCTGCAAAATATTTTTTCCAGGGATGGAGAGTAGATTTATGCCCCTCCAGTTTCCACATGTTGCTAAATCGCCTTTCTTGGGTAGCTTGGGTGCCTTTCTTCCAAGTGTCTGGTACTTTCTCTTCCTCCCACACTTTATTGAAAAGATTTTCCAATGCTCTGGAACTCACAGTGCGGTCTGCCTTCAGCATATCTGCAGTGATTCTGTCTTCACCAGGTGTTCTGTTTCCTTTCGCCTGTCTAATGGCTTCTCGAATCTCTTGCTGTGTGATACGTCCTCTTTTCATTTCAATGAGGAACCCTGTGTCCTCTATGATCACATCTTCACCAGGATCTGGTCTGTTCAGTGTTTCTGTGAAGTGTTCGGCCCATCTGTTGAGTTGGTCTTCTTCCTTCATGAGGACTTTCCCTTCCTTGTCCTTGACTACTGTTGTCTTGCTGGTGAATCCTCGGGTGAGAGTCTTGGTGATCTTGTTCACAGTTCTGCTGTCACCTTTTTCAGAGGCTAACTGTGCTTCTGATGCTAAACTAGATCTTCTGCAGCCTCAAAACTGCCTAAGTTGATTAAAGCAGCAGGACTTAAGCTGTTCTAGAGGTTGTGGATGACGTGCCATTTGGACATTAGATTTGATTTATTCTTTTATATCGGGGATAATGGAATAAGCACTCTTGTGCTTTTTTACATCCAGTCCCGTGTGTATGCAGTTTTGTAAATGTCATCTGTTCCCATTCTTGAGTTAAGGTCACTTCATTGATAATGGCACTGGATAAGAAGGGCGTAATCTTTAAAAAGTGTGTGTGTGTGTGTGTTCTCTTTTTTTTTTAATTCTCTTTTTTTTATATGGAGGATAATGGGATCAGCATTCTTGTTCTTTTTTTACATCCAATCCCCGTGTGTATGCAGTTTTGTAAATGTCATCTGTTCCCACCGGCACACGATGGCCTACTCTTACGAAAAGCGGAACAGGATTTAACGTGCGCAAGATGTTCTGCATGCGTTCGCACACGGGGCCTCGGTTTAAAGTCTCATCGGAAGGACTTTTGGGGAGAGTGGAGTCAGCACTGATGTTAACTCCAGGAGAAAAATCTCCTGGAACAGGAATCAAAAACCCCCGGTTGTCAAATTGCCAGCCCAATGTTGGTGTGTGTGTGTGTGTGTGTGTGTGTGTGTGTGTGTGTGTGTGTGTGTGTGTGTGTGTGTGTGTGTGTGTGTGGTGTGCAGTAAAGTGAAGATCATCAAAATATAGTTGCAGGTGAATATGTTTGTTGTACATCAAAGGTCTTCAAGGGAGCAAATCTTCTGCAGCCTCAAAACTGCTTAAGTTGATCAGTTTTCTAAACAACTTACGCTGTTTTTGCCGGCTGTGCAGGATGTGTTATGTCACCATTCTTTAGTTACATGTTTTACAGGATGTGTTGTCACCATTCTTTAGTCACTCGTTTTACAGGATGTGTTGTCACCATTCTTTAGTTACATGTTTTACAGGATGTGTTGTCACCATTCTTTAGTTACATATTTTACAGGATGTGTTGTCACCATTCTTTAGTCACACGTTTTACAGGATGTGTTGTCACCATTCTTTACACGTTTTTCAGTATGGTGTGTTATGTCACCGTTCTTTAGTTACCCGTTTTACAGGATGTGTTGTCACCATTCTTTAGTTACATGTCTTACAGGATGTGTTGTCACCATTCTTTACATGTTTTACAGGGTGATGTGTTATGTCACCATTCTTTAGTTACCCGTTTTACAGGATGTGTTGTCACCATTCTTTAGTTACATGTCTTACAGGATGTATTGTCATCATTCTTTACATGTTTTACAGGGTGATGTGTTATGTCACCATTCTTTAGTTACATGTCTTACAGGATGTGTTGTCATCATTCTTTACATGTTTTACAGGGTGATGTGTTGTCACCATTCTTTAGTTACATGTCTTACAGGATATGTTGTCATCATTTTTTACATGTTTTACAGGGTGATGTGTTGTCACCATTCTTTAGTTACCCGTTTTACAGTATGTGTTGTCACCATTCTTTAGTTACATGTCTTACAGGATGTGTTGTCACCATTCTTTAGTTACCCGTTTTACAGGATGTGTTGTCACCATTCTTTAGTTACCCGTTTTACAGTATGTGTTGTCACCATTCTTTAGTTACATGTCTTACAGGATGTGTTGTCACCATTCTTTAGTTACACGTTTTACAGGATGTGTTGTCACCATTCTTTAGTTACCTGTTTTACAGTATGTGTTGTCACCATTCTTTAGTTACATGTCTTACAGGATGTGTTGTCACCATTCTTTAGTTACCCGTTTTACAGTATGTGTTGTCACCATTCTTTAGTTACATGTCTTACAGGATATGTTGTCATCATTCTTTACATGTTTTACAGGGTGATGTGTTATGTCACCATTCTTTAGTTACATGTCTTACAGGATGTGTTGTCACCATTCTTTAGTTACATGTCTTACAGGATGTGTTGTCATCATTCTTTAGTTACACGTTTTACAGGATGTGTTGTCACCATTCTTTAGTTACCCGTTTTACAGGATGTGTTGTCACCATTCTTTAGTTACATGTCTTACAAGATGTGTTGTCACTATTCTTTAGTTACATGTCTTACAAGATGTGTTGTCACCATTCTTTAGTTACCTGTTTTACAGGATGTGTTGTCACCATTCTTTAGTTACCTGTTTTACAGGATGTGTTGTCACCATTCTTTAGTTACCTGTTTTACAGGATGTGTTGTCACCATTCTTTAGTTACCTGTTTTACAGGATGTGTTGTCACCATTCTTTAGTTACACGTTTTACAGGATGTGTTGTCACCATTCTTTAGTTACACGTTTTACAGGATGTGTTGTCACCATTCTTTAGTTACCTGTTTTACAAGATGTGTTGTCACCATTCTTTAGTTACATGTCTTACAGGATGTGTTGTCACCATTCTTTAGTTACCCGTTTTACAGGATGTGTTGTCACTATTCTTTACACGTTTTACAGGATGTGTTGTCACCATTCTTTAGTTACCCCTTTTACAGGATGTTGTCACCATTCTTTAGTTACACGTTTTACAGGGTGTTATGTTATGTCACCATTCTCTAGTTACATGTTTTACAGGATGTGTTTGTCACCAATCTTTACACGTTTTACAGTGTGGTGTGTTATGTCACCTATCTTTAGTTAGTAATGTTTTACAGGGGTTTTTATGGACACCATTCTCTAGTTACACGTTTTATAGGGTAATGTTATGTCACCATTCTTTACCTGTTTTACAGATTGTTTAATAAGGTGATGTTACGTCACCGTTCTTTTGTTACATGGTTTACAGTGTGATGTGTCACCATTCTTTACCTGTTTTACAGGTTGATGTGTTACTTCACCATTCTTTACATGTTTTACAGGGTGATGTGTTATGTCACCATTCTTTACCTGTTTTACAGGGTGATGTGTTGTGTCAGCATTCTTTACATGTTTTACTGGGCGATGTGTTATGTCACCATTCTTTGTTTTACAGGGTGATGTGTTATGTCACCGTTCTTTACCTGTTTCACAGGGTAATGTGTTATGTCACCGTTCTTTATGTTTTACAGGGTAATGTTATGTCACCGTTCTCTACACGTTTTACAGGGTAACGTGTTGTCACCGTTCTTTACATGTTTTACAGGGCATTGTTATGTCACCATTCTTTGTTTTACAGGGTGATGTGTTACTTCACCATTCTTTACCTGTTTTACAGGGTGATGTGTTATGTCACCATTCTTTACCTGTTTTACAGGGTGATGTGTTATGTCACCATTCTTTACCTGTTTTACAGGGTGATGTTATGTCACCATTCTTTACATGTTTTACAGGGTGTTATGTCACCATTCTTTACATGTTTTACAGGGTGATGTTATGTCACCATTCTTTACATGTTTTACAGGGTGATGTTATGTCACCATTCTATACGTTTTACAGGGTGATGTGTTATGTCACCATACTCTGTTTAACAGGGTGATGTATTAATGGTACCATTCTTTACCTGTTTTACAGGGTGATGTGTTAATGTCACCATTCTTTACCTGTTTTACAGGGTGATGTGTTAATGTCACCATTCTTTACCTGTTTTACAGGGTGATGTGTTAATGTCACCATTCTTTACCTGTTTTACAGGGTGATGCGTTAATGTCACCATTCTTTACCTGTTTTACAGGGTGATGTGTTAATGTCACCATTCTTTACCTGTTTTACAGGGTGATGTGTTAATGTCACCATACTTTGTTTTACAGGGTGATAATGTCGCCATTCTTTACCTGTTTTACAGGGTGATACGTTAATGTCACCATTCTTTACATGTTTACAGAGTGATGTGTTAATGTCACCATTCTTTACATGTTTTACCGGGTGATGTGTTATCACCATTCTTTACATGTTTTACAGGGTGATGTTATGTCACCATTCTTTACCCGTTTTATAGGGTGATGTTATGTCACCAGTCTTTAGTTACCTGTTTTA
>JASPKP010000571.1:37500-41869 GCA_030674155.1 Stramonita haemastoma | reverse complement strand
ACACAGAAAAGAGAAGACAGACAGAGCGACAGATAAATGTGACGCTCCACCACGTAAGGAGTCGCTTAGCACCAAAGGTGAATTTAAAAAAAATTATTGACATTTTGTCAATCTACAATAAAATGGCTATACAATACCAAAAAAAAACCAGATTGAAAATCAGACAATTCTTTCAAAAGCTATTACAACTTAAAATGATAGAATGCATGGAAATTACAAACTAAGACATTGACACGTTAAGCATCCTAATAGGTGGTCAGAATGAAGGCTTGGGTATTTTAACAGCACATTCAAAGGCAAAAAGAAACAAAATTATGCCTTGATATTTCATCTCAAAGGTAGAATAATGGCTATAGTTTCATAATCAAACAAAATCTTAACATTGAAAACTTGACCCCCAACCTGCCTTTAATGAAATGGCTCCTAGCGGAAGAAAAGTGGGTCATGTGCTAAGTGACTCATTTCGTGGTGGAGCGTCACAAGTTAGACAGAAAAGAGAAGCCAGACAGAACGACAGACAGACACGCAGAGAGAACGCAGTGGATTGATGGTCTATGTGGAAGTGAATCGGTGGTCTAGGTGGTACCGCGCCTTGCCTAGAAAGCAACAGTCCGGGTCGGAGTGTGCGGTGGTTCGTACCCGTTTGGGCCCAAAACTTTTTCCCCATCCATTCGACCCTGAGTGGTGGTCTGGACACTAGTCTTTCGGATGAGACGATAAACCGAGGTCCCGTGTGTTACACATCACTATTTAGCGCACGTAAAAGAACCCACGGCAACAAGGGGGTCGACCCTGGCAAATTTCTGTAGAAAAAAAGCCACTCTGATGGGAAAACAAATACACTTGCATGCATGAAAAAGAAAAAAAAATGGGTAGGCGCTGCACTTGTGGCGACGCGCTCTCCCCGGGGAGAGAGAGCAGCCCGAATTTCACGCAGAGAAATCTGCTGTGACATAAAGTGGTACAAAAATACAATTTTTTTTTTTTTTTTACAAAAAACAATGTTTACCGCTGGGAATCCCCAAGTAGATTCCCAGGCACAGCTGACCACTGCCATCTGCGTCACAAGCAGCAGCAGCAGCAGCAGCAGCAGCAGCAGCAGCAGGAGACGACAGGGATGGGAAGAGCACATGACTGTCTGAAGACAACGGGGACTTGGCGGGAAAAAAAGACACAGCGCACACTGACACAGACAGCACTGATCCCTAGCTCAGCTGAGGGCAACTAGCTATCCAAGGTCTGAAATCTACACACACACGCACACACACACACACATACACACGCACGCACGCACGCACACACGCACGCACACATGCACGCACGCACGCACACACACACACACACACGCACACACACACACACACACACACACACACACACACACACACACACACACACACACACACACACACACACACACACGCGCACACACACACACAGACACATACACACACATACACACGCACGCACGCACACATGCACGCACGCACGCACACACACACACACACAAACACACACACACACATGGACAGGATAGTCTAGTGGTCAGAACATTGCACTCACAATTTGACGAGCCGGGTTCGATTCCCGTTCGAGGAGATTTTTCTCCTGGAGTTCACATCAGTGCTGACTCCACTCTTCCCCGTAAGTCTTTCGGATGAGACTAAAAAACCGAGGCCTCGTGTGTGAACGCACGCAGAACATCTTGCGCACACTTTAAATCCTGTTCTGCTTTTTGTAAGAGTAGGCCATCGTGTGCTGGTGGGAACAGATGATATTTACAAAACTGCATACACATAGGGACTGGATGTAAAAAAAAAAGGACAAACACAAGAGCGCCTATCCCATTATCCTCGATATAAAATAATAATAATAATAATAATAATAATAATAATAATAATAATAATAATAATAATAATAATAATAATAAAACGCAAACACAAATATCTTGAGCAAGATTTCAGAACAGTCTGGTGTCTTGGTTGGTTTCAGGCATCCTTCATTGTTAATGCCAGTTCAATGGTGGTGCTTCTTTTTTCTTCTCCATTTCTTTGCTAGAGCTCCGAGATTATTCCATTCTATTTTATTCTTTTATTTCGAGGATAATAGAATAAACACTCATTTGCTTTTTTGACATCCAGTCCCCGTGTGTATGCAGTTTTGTCAATGTTTTCATCCGTTTCCACAGGCAAACAATGGCCTACTCTTCCGAACAGCGGAACGGGTTTTAACGTGTGCGCAAGATGTTCTGAGTGCGTTTTCGCACAAATAATAACTAAACAAGCAAATAAACAAATACATAAATCAATAAAATGTAGCAACCCAGTGTGTCTCCAGTAAATCACAGGGCTTTAAGACTTTAGGTCAGTAAAGCACAGGGCTTTAAGAATTCAGTCCCTCCACTGTGTTTTCAGTAAAACACAGGGCTTTAAGACTTTAGGTCAGTAATGCACAGGGCTTTAAGAATTCAGTTCCTCCACTGTGTTTTCAGTAAAACACATGGATTTAAGATTTCAGGTCAGTAAAGCACGGGGCTTTAAGACTTCAGGTCAGTAAAACACAGGGCTTTGAGACGTCAGTTCCTGTCTACCTACATGTCATTCTCTGTCCTCAACACACCTTATTTTCTCATACTTTTTACCCCTTACCTTCTATCCTCTCTCTCTCTATCTCCACACACACACACACACACACACACACACACACAACACACACACACACACACACACACACACACATATATATATATATATATATACATACATAGATATATATATAGATAGATAGATAGATATATATATAAATACAAACAGGTAAAAGGTTAAGGTAAAGGTGTCCCATAACCTGTGTGGCCGTATGGGAGCGAGGCATCAGAGACCTCAGCTTCTCTAGGGGCCAGCATATTGAGGGCGGCGCCCATCTCCTCTCTCTCGCTGCTTTACCTTCCTGACCCTAAAGAGGGCAGGTACCCGTTTACAGCTGGGTGAACTGGGAGACTGTACTGAAGCCAACAAACGGTCATCATACTCGAAGCTGCTTAGCTTACGGAAAGCGTGTGCTCTAACCAATGAGCTATCCCCTCCCCTCTGAAGCCTAATTATGAGGGGGAAAAAAAGAAAAAAAGAAATTCTTACCTTTGGGTTTGAAGTTTTTCTGCTCTCTGTGTGCTTCTATCTTGGCAGCTCAGTCTCTGTGAGCTATCAGAAGAACACAGGCTTTTTTTTTTTATAGCTCTGATTCCCGCTTCAGAGAAGGCTTGTGTGTAGGCAGCAGCAAGGATGTTTGTTCTTGTATCACATTCCAAGAAAAAAATTTCATTTTGGAAACAGCTGGTAAAAAACCCAGACTTTTTCCCTTTTTTTTTTCCTCCTACATATTTTGAAAATTGTGATCAGATTGTCTGACGTGTTACGGTGAGTTGTAAGGTTTTAAGTCTTTTAATGTTATGGATTTTTGTTGTTGTTGTTGTTTTGTTTGGTTTGGTGGTGGTGGTAGAATGTGTGTGTGTGTGTGTGTGTGTGTGTGTGTGTGTGTGTGTGTGTGTGTGTGTGTGTGTGTGTGTGTGTGTGTGTGTGTGTCTCAAAGTCAAAGTCAAGTCAAAGTCAGTCAAAATTTTATTTCCAGATGGTACACTAAGTAAGCAATAAATTTGCTTTTTTTAATCAAGCCATCTATCTAGCAAAAAAAAAAAGATGACTAGATGATGTGTGTGTGTGTGTGTGTGTGTGTGTGTGTGTGTGTGTGTGTGTGTGTGTGTGTGTGTGTGTGTGTGTGTGTGTGTGTGTGTGTGGTTGTGTGTGTGTGGTTGTGTGTGTGTGTGTGTGTGTGGTTGTGGTTGTGTGTGTGTGTGTGTGTGTATGTGTGTGTGTGTGTGTGTGTGTGTGTGTGTGTGTGTGTGTGTGTGTGTGTGTGTGTGTGTGTGTGTGTGTGTGTGGACAGGACGGGTCAACGGCATTCCACGCGAAAATCGTCTTTGTATGCAATGTAACATGAAAACGATAGGAGATGAGTTTCACTTCATAATGGAATGTCCAAAGTTTTCTGAGCTTCGGAAGAATGTCCTACCTCATGAATATTTGTATCCAAGATCCATGTTCACATTTTGTAATTTGTTCTCTTCTGATAAAAATATGTTATTAAAACTTAGCAAATTCATACTTAAGAGTAAAGTTGCATGATATTAATGAAAAGGTTGACTATATTTTTATTTCTGTGAAAAATTCTGTGTATGAAGGTATTCTATTAATGCAAATTATATATGTTACAGTTGATTTTGTTTGAAATCCTCCATGCCCCATGAGGGATCAAAGGCGAATTAAATCTTGAATCTTGTGTGTGTGTGTGTATGTGTGTGTGTGTGTGTGTGTGT
>JASPKP010000571.1:22500-27500 GCA_030674155.1 Stramonita haemastoma | reverse complement strand
ACTTTTCCCTCTTAAAACATTTTTTGTAATTGCGATAAAATATACATTTATTACTTCTTTGCAGTTCTTCTGACCATGACTTTACAAAATTATCTTTTAAAGCCTTAATGACGTTACGGCATAAACTATCTTTGTTTACAAAAGTCTGTTTTCCACACACAGTCAAACCCTGTTTCTATTAAAATTTTATGAATTTTTTGTGTGTACACACACACACACACACACACACACACACACACACACACACACACACACACACACACACACACACACACACACATACACACATACATACACACATACATACATACATACATACATACATACATACATACATACATACATACATACATAGTTTGTGTGTATGACTGTTTTCAAGTACCTCGCCATATATGGGCAGCCATGCTCCGAAATTAGAGGATTTTTTTCTCCTCTAAAGAAGAGTGCAGGTTGTGCTGTTAATAGCCTGTCATGGCTGAAGGCAATCTCAACACAACATTTCACAACATAACAACATTTTAGTGTTAAAGTTAAAGTCTGTCCCGAGCCTTAGGCTCATTAGGCCGGTGCTTATCCCGGTTTCTGTGGCGTTAAGCGACTGAGAGTCATAGACTCCCCCCTGGATAGGACGCCAGTCTATCGCAGGGTTAACCCCCTAACACAAGGTTGGTACCCCTTTTACACCTGGGTGGGGTGAGAAAATAGCCGTAAAGTGCCTTTTCCAAGGGCACAACGCCATAGCCGAAAGCTGGGATCGAACCCGCAACCTTTAGATTACGAGTCCAACGCCCTAACCACTAGACTGCAGCGGCGGCAGTAAGAGCCTGTCATGGCTGAAGGCAATCTCAACACAACATTTTTACAACATAACAACATTTTAGTGTAGGCCTTGGCATTTATCTGACATTAACAAGTGACACAGCTTTTCGCCAGGCCAGTCAAGTCAAGTCAAGTCAAATGAAAAGAAAATTAAACATCTCATGAAGGGTCATTACACCAGTGACACCGCATATGATTGATAGGAATCACAACCTCGAAAAGACACTAGAAATCTACCTACCATATTTTGTTTAAACATTGTAAGATCATTTCAAATAAAAAAAAAAACATATACACAGACGCACAGACACAGATACAGACAGTCAGAAAGACAAACACACTCACACGCACGCACGCACGCACACACACACACACACACACACACACACACACACACACACGTTAAATCCTGTTCCGCTTTTCGTAAGAGTAGGCCATTGTGTGTCGGTGGGAACAAATAACAATATTTACACAACTCCATACACACGGGGACTGGATGAAAAAAAAGCACATGAGTGCTTGTCCCATTATCCCCGATATAAAAGAATAAAATAAAAAATAAAAAATAGAAAGACAGGGGCCGGGGGGGGGGGGGGGGGGGTGACGGCATAGCCTGGTGGTGGTTAGAGTGATGTACTTGTGATCTGCTGACCCGGGTTTGAATCTCGTTCAAGAGAATTTTCCCTCTGGAGTTAACATCAGTGCTGACTCTACTCCCTCTAAAAATCCTTCAGATGAGACGATAAACTGAGGTCTCGTGTGTGAACGTCTTCTGAAAACATTAAAACCCGTTCCACTTTTCGGAAGAGTAGGCCATTGTGTGCAGGTGGGAATGGGTGACCAACTGGACACTACTGCATAAATATGGGGACTACATGTAAAAAAAGAAAGCACACGAGTACATATTCCATCATCTTTAAAGTAAAAGAAAAAATGAAAGAAGTAAATTAAAAAGAAATAAAATAAAATACACGCACACACACAAACGCATGCGCACACACACACATACACAACATACATGCACTACACACAGACACACAGACACACAGACACACAGACACACACACACACACACACACACACACAGAGTGGTCAGAACATTGCGCCCGCAATTTGACAACCGGAGTTTGATTCCCGTTCGAGGAGATTTTCCCCCTGGAGATAACATCACTGCTGACTCCACTCCCCCCAGAAGTCTTTCGGATGAGACTGTAAACCGAGGCCCTGTGTGCGAACGCACGCAAAACATCATGCGCACACGTTAAATCCTGTTCCGCTTTTCGTAAGAGTAGGCCATTGTGTACCGGTGGGAACAGATGACAATATTTACACAACTGCATACACACGGGGACTGGATGAAAAAAAAGCATATGAGCGCTTATTCCATTATCCTCGATATAAAAGAATAAAATTGAAAAACTAAAATAAACACACACCGATGTTTTTGTTATTATTTGTGTTTCTTATGCCATGTTTTGCAACATTCTAGTCATATAGATTTGTAATCAGTCTTCTTATGCACATAATTACCAACACACTTTTTTTTTTTTTTTTTTTTAAACCTTCATCTCCTTATTGCCCCCCCCCCCCCCCCCCCGCCCCCCTCCCCATCCTTCCTTCGTCTAATATCACTTTAAGTGTACAGACGTAAAATCCAAGACACACGCACACACAAACCACCACCACCACCACCACCACCAAACAAAGCCACAACAAAAAGAACAACTAAAACAACAAAAATCCATAACAATAAAAGACTTAAAAGCCTTATACAACTCCCCGTGACACTTCAGAGAATATTGATGATCACAGCTTGAGAGACATCGTTGAAAAGGACGTAGGCCCTAGCTAAGTCTTGTTTTCGTACCACCTGTTTCCCCAAAAAATGGAAATTTCTCTTGGAGTTTGATACAAGAATAAACATCCTTGCTGCTGCCTACTCACAAGCCCTTCTCTCAAGTGGGGATCAGAGCCGTATATAAAAAAGCCTGTGTTCTTCTGATAGCTCACAGAGACTGAGCTGCCACGATAGAAGCACAGGGAAAGCAGGAAAACTTCAAAACCCAAAGGTAAGAATTTCGTTGTTTTTTTTCTTTGATAGTTAAGCTTCAAAGGGGATGGGATAGCTCAGTGGTCAGAGCACTCCCTTTCCCCAGTTAAACGTTAAAGTCTGTCCCGAGCCTAAAGGCTCATCAGGTCGGTGCTTATCCCGGTTTCTGTGGCGTTAAGCGACTGAGAGTCATAGACCCCCCCCCCCCCCCCCTGGATAGGACGCCAGTCTATCGCAGGGTTAACCCCCTAACACAAGGTTGGTACCCCTTTTTACACCTGGGTGGGGTGAGAAAATAGCCGTAAAGTGCCTTTTCCAAGGGCACAACGCCATAGCTGAAAGCTGGCTCGAACCCGCAACCTTTAGATTACGAGTCCAACGCCCTAACCACTAGACTACAGCGGCGGCTTCCCTTTCCCTAAGCTAAGGTTAATTAAGCAACAATGAGCGTGGTAGTTACCAAGTGGATGGGTGACGTCCGTTTGCGCGCCTTGGCTTCAGTACAGTCCCCCAGTTCCCCCAGCTGTATAAATGGGTACCTGCCCTCTTTAGGGTCAGGGAAGGTAAAGCAGCGAGGGAGAGAGGAGATGGGCGCCACCGCCCTCAATATGCTGGCCCCTAAAGAAGCTGAGGTCTCTGATGCCTCGCTCCCCTACGACCATATAGGTTAGGGCACACCTTTCACTTTAGGCTTCAGAACTCCAGCTGGTCAAAAAAATCCACCGATCAACTTCTTCGTTTTGTGGAACGCTGAGGCATCTAGACAGCGACTATTGTTGTCTGTCACATCAGCGAAAATGCGTTGCACTGCTGTTAATCGGTGCACTACCGGTGCATCGGTGGTCTAGGTGGTAACGCACCTTGCCTAGAAAGCAAAAAAGTCCGGGTCGGAGTGTGCGGTGGTTCGTACCCCGTTTGGGCCCGAAACTTTTCCCCCCATCCATTAGACCCTGAGTGGTGGTCTGGGCGCTAGTCGTTCGGATGAGACGATAAACCGAGGTCCCGCGTGTTACACATCACTATTTAACGTACGTAAAATAACCCACGGCAACAAGAGGGTTGACCCTGGTAAAATTCTGTAGAAAAAAAGCCACTCTGATAGGGAAAAATAAATACAGTTGCATACAAGAAAAAAGAAAAAAAAAAAAGGGTAGGTGCTGCACCTGTGGCGACGCGCTCTTCCCGGGGAGAGCAGCCCGAATTTCACGCAGAGAAATCTGCTGTGGCATAAAGTGGTATAAAGTACAAAATAAGCACCTGACAAATCAGGCCAACCCAGCGCATCCAACTTCGGCGAGGGAGAAAATTGTTTGAATTTAAAAAAAAATGATAAAAAGATAGGGGGTTTGAATCAAGAAGGCCGAAAAAAGACAATAAGGAGGTGACAGGAAGAAAAAGAAACACGACAGTTTCTGACACTGATTTTTTTAAATGATGTATGATGCGGCTAAGGATCTCTCTGTGCATTCCACTACATTATCATTTTTGTTTTTATAATACGTCAAGCATCATTTTATCTTATTTTATTTTATTTTATTTTATTTTATTTTATACCACTTTATGTCACAGCAGATTTCTCTGCGTGAAATTCGGGCTGCTCTCTCCGGGGAGAACACGTCGCCACAAGTGCAGCGCCTACCCATTATTTTTTTTTTCCCTCAGGGATGGTGTCTAAACACGACACCTGTGTGCATGCTGTTTATATATATATATATTATATTATATCATATATAATTATATATATATATATATATATATAATTTTGTCATCCGCTCCTACCGGCACACGATGGCCTGCTCTTCCGAAAGGCGGAACGGGGTTTTAACGTGTGCGCAAGATGTTCTGCGTGCGTTCGCACAAGGGGCCTCGGTTTATAGTCTCATCCGAATGACTTGACATTCAGTTCGATTTTTTCGTCAAACTGGGTAGAAAGGGCGAACTGGGTACGAACCCAGAATCTCACGGTTTACTTGTTGGCAGGCGAACGTCTTAACCATCCTGCCACCTTCCTTCCATCGTTTAACTAACAACATAAAGATAAACTTACAACAAACCATATGAAAATATGATAACAGAAAAAAACAAGTAGAGATGCCGACTAGTTTGATTGATTTGATTTGATTTATTTCTT
>JASPKP010000571.1:15000-20000 GCA_030674155.1 Stramonita haemastoma | reverse complement strand
TTGAGCACACGTTAAAACCCGTTCTGCGTTTTGGGAGAGCAGGCCATTGTGTGCTAGTAGGAGCAGATGACAACAACAACAACAACAACAACAACAACAACAACAACAAACCTAGCATGCACACAGGTGTCGTGTTTGGACACCAAGAAATGTCCCCCCCCCCCTTCTTTTTTTTTTGGGGGGGGGGGTCGTTTTTTTTGTGCAGAAATGTGAAAATATTATCATTAGAATTTGCAGCCATGAGAAAATGCTACTTGTTGTCGACCTTCTTTGATTTTTGTTTTTCGTTGTTGTTGTTTTTTTTAATTAGAAAAAAAAAGAAATGTGAAAGTGCTTCCAATTAAAATGTCAATACAAAAACTATTGTGAATTAGAATATGCTTGTAATCTTTTTCTTTCTTTTCTTTTCTTTCTGTCTTTCTTTTTTTCTTCTTTCTTTCTTTCTTTCTTTCTTTCTTTCTTTCTTTCTTTCTTTCTTTCTTTCTTTCTTTCTTTCTTTCTTTTTCTTTCTTTCTTTTCAGAAAAAGAGAAAATACCAGCACGAGAAATATGAAATATGTTTCTGTGATTCATGACGTTAGAAAAAAAAAACACATCCACAAACTCCCTTTTTTCTTCCAAGAACAAAAAGTGACTTTCTTTCTACTAGAATATGCGAGCATATGAGAGACTGTCATTTTGATGCCGTGTTTAAAATTTTCATACCACTCCGCTCCCGCTATGAATTTGTTCAGCTGAGGAAGTACTTTTTTCAGAAGAGAAGAAAAAAAAAGGAAATGCTCGCAGATGCACACAAATTATGGAAGGGTGCAAGCAGTCGTGCGTATGCTTGCGTGAGCACCGGTGCATTAGCAAACATACACTGTGCCCGAGCGCATACTAAGCGAAACTATTTGCCACCTGACTGTTGTGCAGCCATTTCTGCAGATGTCATGATGGTTACAGTGTACTGGGTATAAGTTTATTGCTGTATCTTGTCCTACCTGCAACTCCCTTGTGGGGATGCCGGGGGCTCTTTCAGAGTGATTTTTTTTTCTTTTTTTTTTTTTTTTTTTCTGGCGACCGGGTGGTGAGATTTGGACATCGGGATAGGCATGGGATATCCATTCTGCAGTGATGTTTGCCCATGTAGCATCCTTTATGTACATCTTTGTACTTTGTACTTTCACATGTTTGTTTTCCTTTTTAACGGTGTTTTCCTCTTAGTTTGTTTGTAATCTGGGGATGATAGCTAAAGCGGAATGGCTGGCGTCCTCAACACAGTCTGGCTTGTTTGCCTTTTGGAATGTGGTGGTTTGGCATTGTGTCGTCTGATGCTGTTGCTTTTTCAGATGGACGGTGTTGGATGTTTAAAAGGGTTGTGAAGTGCTGGTTTTGAACCTGGGGTTTGAAAGCCGCTGGAGCCACTGAGGCTGAGTGGGGTGACAGACAGCCCTGATGTGACTTTGGTGGCTGGTAGGCTATAAACAATATTATGGTTGTGGTCGTACTTGAAAGGGTTATATTGTCGTTTTCATATTGTTTACGTAATACTTACTAGTATGTATACCTTCTATTTCTGCTTTTTTCGAGCTGTCCTTTTTCCGATTTGAATGTGAATTGGTGTTTATCAGTCTCAATTATATGTGATTATAGGAGCAAAGTTTAACTCGATAAGGGGTTGCCTTAGTTATGTGCAGGGCTGCAAATAGTATCGATTGAAATAAGAATATTGTTGGTGTAAAGTGCACGTGTATGTGTGTGTGTCCGTGTACGTGTGTATGTGTGCGTGTTGCGCGCGCCGCGCGTATGTGTGTGTGTGTGTGTATCTGTGTGTGTCTAAATTATAAGTGATTATAGGAGCAAAGTTTAAATCGATAAGGGGTCTCCTTAGTTATGGGCAGGGCTGCAAATAGTATCGATTGAAATAAGAATATTGCTGGTGTAAAGTGCGCGTGTATGTGTGTGTGTCCGTGTACGTGTGTATGTGTGTGTGTGTGTGTGTGTGTGTGTGTGTGTGTTGCGCGCGTGCGCGCTGCGCGCGTGGGCGCGTATGTGTGTGTGTGTGTGTGTATCTCTGTGTGTGTATGTGTAGTGTATGTGGTGTGGTGTGTGTGTGTGTGTGTGTGTGTGTGTGTGATGGTAAAACTGGGGATACTGGAGTGGGCACAGGGCCCGATGCTGTGATGAGACTTATCCAGGTGGCATTCTTTGCGGGTTTCGGCCTGTCATCTTTCTATTTTTGCTGTCCTGTTTTCTTTTTTGTGATTGTATATAAACGATGAATTGGACAAGATGGCTGACACCTCCGGTACAGCATGTGTTTGGTTAAGAGTTGAATGTTGAACTGACACACTTTTGAAAGTCCTTTTTTTTAGGACAGCGATTCATGTTTTGAGGGGATGGGTGCCTGTTGGATATTGGAATTAGGACGAATATTGGTGTGATTTTTTTATGCTTTTCCCCAATTTGATATATAATACCTTTTTGATTTATTTTATCATTATGCTTTCAACTTTTGCCAATTTAAAGGGAAGGAAGGGAAAGACTAGGGTGTATTACCACCTGTATTGGCTGCATGAACGTAGATAAACGCACTGATGGGTGTACGAGTAGGCATACACTGACACAAACAGAAAAAAATGAAAAGAAAAGAAATATATACACTAGGACACATATGCTTTTCACAAAAATTTAAGCTGAATATAAACAAGCATTCTTTGAAGAAAAGGTGTTCGCGCTGCAGTGATAGAGACTTGGCTCTTCCTGACTGTTAGTATGGTTCGCAGCAACCCTGCTTTTGCGGTCCCCCCCCCCCCCCCCCACCCCCCTCTCTCTTTTTGGGAGCATGACATGTACATGTCCCGTGATCCTGGCCCGATAGTCAACAACAAGTACTTCACTGATCGATTGTTTTTGTTTGGTTGGTTGGTTTTGATTTTGGTGGGTTTTTTGGTTTTGTTTTGTGGGTTTTTCGTTTTAAACCTGTTTTATAGTTTGTGTGGTTTTTTTTTTCTTCGATTGTTAGTCTTTTTTTCTGAACTGATATGGACATTTTTGTACAAGGGTGTTTGTGTACATGTTTGGATTCTTTACATGGAGGTAACTCACAGCAGAGGAGTATAATTTGCTATGAAGAAAGGTGGGCACATAGCATTAGCAAACAAGCAGAAAATACTATGTTAAACTCGCATGACAAGCATGGCTGATATAATTATTTCATCCTTGAACTGCCAAGGCCTTGGAAACTTTCATAAGCGTAAAGATGTTTTCCAATTTCTAAGACAAAAACAACACTCAATATATTTACTGCAAGATACTCACTTCACACAAAAAACAGAACGTCAGATAAGAGCTGAATGGGGATATGAATGTATTTTTGCATGTAATAACTCTAGATCACGAGGTGTAGCCATTCTCCTTAATAACAATTTTGAATTTAAAATAAGGAAAATAATTAAAGATTATCAGGGAAATTACATTATCTTAGTGTTAAATACTATGGGAACAGAGTTAGTGTTGGTAAATGTATATGGACCAAACAGAGATGAACCAGTCTTTTTTCAAAATATACAAACAAAGATAGAAGAACTTAAAATTCCTAACATAATAATAGCAGGGGACTGGAACCTGGTTCTAAATCCAAACCTTGATTATTACAATTATAAACATATTAATAATGTTAAATCACAAGAAACGGTTTTGGGAATGATGTCCAAACTTGAATTGGTCGATATTTGGAGAATGCTAAACCAGGAAATAACTAGGTACACATGGAGAAGACCAACCCCATTGCAGCAAAGCCGACTGGATTTTTTTCTAGTATCTGACACTCTTATTAATAAAGTAAAAGATACAGACATCCTGTTTGGATATAGGAGTGATCATTCGATGATAACGTTGGATATTGCTATTAAAAAACAAGAAAAGAAAAAAGGCTTCTGGAAATTTAACTCATCTTTACTCAAAGACAAAGACTATGTTAAACAAGTTAACCATACGATCGAAAGAGTAAAGAGGCAGTACGCTCTACTTCCTTATGATCGAGAGGCCATAGACGAAATACCTAATGACCAAATTCAATTATCAGTTTCAGATCAACTATTTTTAGACACATTGATTATGGAAATAAGAGCAGACACAATATCTTACGCTATCAGAAAAAATAAAGACAAGAATATCAACGAAGTAAAGCTGGAAAACGACATTCAAAATTTAGAACAAAAATTGAACTTAAATGAAGAGGATATGAAAATTATCGTGGAGAAAAAAGAAGAACTCAGCAGACTTAGAAAAACCAAAATAGATGGTATTCTCCTAAGATCTAGGGCGAGGTGGGCTGCTCAGGGAGAAAAGGTAACAAAATATTTCTGCTCCTTGGAGAAAAGAAATTTTGTAAGCAAACAAATGTTAAAATTAAAAACAGATCAAGAATCTGTCTTAACTAACTCGGGGGATATTTTAGAAGAAACCAAAACATACTATAAGAAACTGTACTCTAAAAGATCAATAGGTGAATGTAATTTAGACAGTTTTAAAAACAACTTGCCCAAACTCAGTAAAGAAGAGTCAGAACAGCTTGAAGGACTAATTACCCTAAAAGAGGCATCTGAGGTTTTAAAAAAGATGGACAATGATAAAAGCCCAGGAACGGATGGTATAACAGTAAACTTTTTCAAATTCTTTTGGAAGCAGCTAGGTCAGTTTGTAGTTAGATCTTTAAATGAAGGTTTCTATAAAGGAGAAATGTCCTTAACACAAAAAGAAGGCATCATAATTTGTATACCTAAAGGAGATAAACCTAGAGAGTATTTAAAGAATTGGCGACCGATTTCTCTGTTAAATGTTACATACAAGATAGGATCAGCATGTATTGCAAATAGAATAAAGACTGTATTACCAATTTTAATTAACGAAGATCAGTCAGGATTTATTAAAGGGAGATATATAGGAGATAGTTTGAGAACAATATATGATGTAATAGATTATTTGGAAGCTAAGAATTTGCCAGGGCTGTTAAT
>JASPKP010000571.1:0-2500 GCA_030674155.1 Stramonita haemastoma | reverse complement strand
AAATAATAATCATTTGTTGAGAAAAATCCCAGCAAACCTTAGGTTCCTACGAAAGTCTCCTATCAATCGTAAAGAAGCGTAAACTTAAATGGTACGGGCATGTCACAAGATCAAAAGGACTAGCAAAAGCAATACTGCAAGGCACTGCCCAGGGAGGAAGAAATAAGAGGCAGACCAAGGAAGTGATGGGAGGACAACATCAGCGAATGGACAGGCCTAGAACTGAACAAAACCCTGAGAAAGGCAGAACAGAGAGAGGAAGTGAGGGAACTGGTTGTCAAGTCTTCAGAGGTACCCCCACGGTCGCCAGAATAAGAGATAGATAGATAGATAGATAGATAGATAGATAGATAGATAGATAGATAGATCGATAGATAGATAGGTAGATAGATAGATAGATAGATAGATAGATAGATAGATAGATAGATAGATAGATAGATAGATAGATAGATAGATAGAAAGAAAGAATATTTATTTGGAACTGGAACATCGTCAGTTCATCAAATGGTCACGACCGAAATATTCACATCACGTTCCTAAGGTTATTCTCTTTTTTCCTGACAGGCATGTCAAACTCCGAACAATTCTGCTGCCTGCATTATTCACTGATCAAGACAGTGTGTGTGTGGGGTGGGGGGGGGGGGGGGGGGGGGGGCGGGAGGGGAGGGGGGAGGGGAGCTAGGGTCTTGCCTTCAACATAACCTCACATTACCAAAGATTATGATTTGCGGTTAGATTTTCGTTCCTGTGATAACTAGTGGTGGCAAGTTTCAAGCTTTGGGATTTCACAGAAATTCGCCAAGTTTTTATTCTGTTTTGCAAAACTCTTCCAGCATGCAGAGAAGCCTGCACTGATTATTGATGCATCGTCATCCAAGCCTCCAGAGATGGGTAACCACCCACTCCAGGTTGTTGCTGTATCATCAAGTCATCAACCAGGCTCCTGTAGCTCATCACGAAATGTCATTGTTGTGTGCATTTTTGCAAGTTCAGTAACCATAGTGTTTTCTAGTCTATTTTTAAGTTCAATTACAGCATCATCTCTTTGCGAAGCTATGGAAATTCCGTGTCTTTTCTCGTCTGTGATGGGATAGGTGGGTTTTGTTTTTTGTTTTCTTCTCGTTCCTCGGTTAGAGCTCTGAGGTTTACCAATAGTGAAAAATGCGACTGATTTTGCTCACCATTTAAGTAGTGGCATTCCGACTTCAGAGATGATGTCTAAACAACACGGTTGGGTATGTGTTTCTTACATGTTTTATATATATATATATATATATATATATATATATATATATATATATATATTATATATACACATATATATATACACATACATACATACATACATACATACATACATACATACATACATACATACATACATACATACATACATACATACATACATACATACATACATACATACATACATACATACATACATACATACACACACACACACACACACACATATATATATATATATATATATATATATATATATATATATATATATATATAATATATATATATATATATATAAATAAATAACGCATCACAGTCAGGTGTTGTGTTTAGACACTATCCCCGAAGTCGGACCACAGCTACCTACCTTAGTGATGGGGTAAAATCGATCGCCTTGACAAAATCTCACCCTATTGGGGAACCTCAGAGTTAGGTGTCTGTATCTCTCGGGCCCGGTTGATGCCGGGATATATTATTATTATGATAGTAAGCGTAGAGTACAGTCCTGTCAACCAGTATCATAGCACCTGCACTTCCATGGCAGTATCATTTCATCATCCCTATTCTCCTCGATCGTCATGCATTCATGCTTGAACTAGTCTTATTATTGCATGATGACATGATCAGTGATAATGAGGATGATGCAATAATGCCAACTACCACCTCCCCTCCCCCTCCCCCTTACTACCCCTACCAAAAAAAGTATGTCAAGGTTTTGGTGGTTTTTATAATTCTTTTTAAACATATAACCAAAACTTTTTAACATTTTCATTCCTGCCCTAATCAAATGACAGACATTAGGCTGATCGGGGTTCGCTGTGACACTATAAAATCATTTAAGATCCTGAACCTGTCTTTTTTGTTTTCCTATAAGAAACGCCATTGACACCAACTACACTTTTGTTTTTAGATGAGCACGCCTATATCTAGTTAGCCTCCTGGCAAAAAAATTCCTCCAACAAGACAGAAGTCTAATGAATAATGTAATGCTTTCAAAGTCTTAAGAGATAATTTGCCACCCACTTCTGGTTTTGCCTTGATTAAACAGTCGAATAGACCCACTTTTGTAGAATGATTTGAGGTTCTACAAGTTGTATTACAAAAAAAGAGTAGGTTTTTTTGTTTTATTTGGTTTGGGTGTTTTTTTTTTTTTTTTTTTTTTTTGGGGGGGGGGTCAACTTTCGTCATCCTTCACTTATTTTTTGCTGTTGTTGCTGCGTCGTTCACCCTTTAATGACGAAGATGGCTTCAAATT
>JASPKP010005713.1:0-15404 GCA_030674155.1 Stramonita haemastoma | reverse complement strand
TTTTTGGGTTTAAGGGTTTTTCCCAAAAGTCATTTTGATCTTAAAGTTCTGCTTCAGAGGAAAATAAAAAAAGTTTGTCCAAAAGGGAAAAGGGGAAAAAGGTGATGTTCCCCACCAATTTTTAAAAGTTCTTGGTTTGTTTGTTTCTTTCTGTGTGTTTTTTTAACTTGGTTTGAATGTGTTTTGTTTTTTTTTTTGGGAGCAAATTTTTAACAACGGCCCCCGAGAGAGGGGAGAGAGACAAAAAGTCAGGGGCCCCAAAAGGAAAGAAAAAGCGGGGGTTTTAAGGAAAAATTTGGGGGCAAAGAGAGGAAGAATAAGAGAGGGGAGAAAACCAACAACATGCTTTGGAACGAGCGGTGAAACCCCAAACACAATACTTTTACAACATCGCGCAGGGGAAAGCCCACAAACAAAACACCCACCCAACACAAACCCACACACCCAAACACACCACCCCAAAACCAACAAAACACACACCACACCAGAACAAAAGCAAAAAACCAACAAAAAACAAAAAAAAATTTAAAAACACCCATAGCAATAATATAAAAAAACAAAAAACAGAAAAAAGCAAAAAGAGAAAACCCCCATAAACCCCCCGTAAAAGTCCAATAGGGGGTTGGGCCCCCTTGAGGCAAAAAAAAAAAATCCTGCATGTGCCCCCAAAAAAAAAAGAAACAAAGACAAACGAACAATAAAAAAACCCGTTTGCTGGAAAACCCCTTATTTGGAAAGAGAGAGAGGAGAGAAAAGAGAGAGGGGAGAGAGGAGAGAGAGGTGAGAGGAAGTGGAGAATAAAAGAGGGGTTTTGGGGGAGAGAGAGGAGAGAGGGGGGGGAGGGGGGGGGGCAGAAACAGGGACAGAGGACAGAAGAGGAAAAGCAAAGGAAAAGGAAGACAGACAGGGGGAAGGTAAGTAGACAAAAAAGAGGGGTTTAAAGTTGTTTTTGGAAAAAAAAAACCCCAGAAATTTTGAATTTTAAAATTTTGATAGTTGTGCGATGAAAAATTTTTTGTTTTTGGGTGGATATGGGGGATCCCCTTTTTTCCCCTTCCCCTTCCCCACCCTCTTTTCCCTCTCACCCCCCCAAGCTTTTCCCCTTCCCTGTGAAATTTTTTTGTCCTTTACACTTTTTCCCTTGGAGTTTTTTCCCTTTATTTGTTTGGATTTTCCCCCGGGTTTGGGAAATTTTCGTTTTTTTGGGTGTTTTTTACTTTTTTTGTTTTAACCCTTTTGGGGTTTTTTTTTTTGGGGGGGTTTTTTATTTGTTTTGGGGGGGTTTTTTGTAATTCTGGTTTTAAATAGGTGATTATAATCCCACCCCAAAAATTGTTTTTTTTCTTTTTTTTTCTAAAATTCGTTTTTTTCTTTTTGTAAATTTTATTGTAGTCGTTGCT
Organism: Stramonita haemastoma; assembly: GCA_030674155.1. Taxonomy (NCBI): domain Eukaryota; kingdom Metazoa; phylum Mollusca; class Gastropoda; order Neogastropoda; family Muricidae; genus Stramonita; species Stramonita haemastoma. Next base: position 14,004 of record JASPKP010005713.1, on the reverse strand, counting down.
TTTATCGTGTGCTTGATTTGGGAAGCCCTTATGTGTGCAGCCCGGGGGGGCAAGGGGGGGTTGGGGGAACATCCCAAAGCGGGACTGCCCTTTAAAGCCCTTTTGGGCCGAGAGAGGGGGGGGGTTTTTGTTTTGGGGGAAAAGGCAATCCCACTATAATAAATTTTGAACCCCCCAACCCCGTTTGCTTGGGGTTTGTTTTGGAGGTATGCCAAACCCCAACGATGGAGAAAAAAAAACAAACAAAACAAAAAAAAAACAGTTTTAAAGTTGAGAAAATTTTACGATGTGTTTTGGGGAACATTTGGGGGGGAAAATATTTTATTTTTGTTTTGATCTCGAAGAGTTTCTAAGTTCCCCAAATGGGATTTAATTTTTGTGTATCCCTTTTCTTTATCCCCCTTTTCGGTAGTTGAACTTCGACTTGGGATGATATCTAAACACGTTTTTGTTTTTGGTTTTTTGCGTTGTTTTTTTAAATTTTAAATTTCTTTTTAAATTGGATATACGGCACACAATCTATTTATTTGGAAGGCGGAACAAAGTTTTTAACTTTGTCCCAAAATTTTTTCTGCGGGCTTTATTAAACGGACCTCGTTTTATCTCAATGATCCAAAAGGCCTTACTAGGGAGTAAAATTTGTTTATTTGGGTTTTAAACCCCCAAAGTACAAACCCCTTGGGGGGTTTTCCCTTTGTTTTGGTGGGAACCAAGTGCCTGATCGCGTCTTGTTGCAAAAACCCACAAAAGTTTACACCGCCCCCAAAAAAGGGATTTGAAATTTGGGCCCTTTTAAAGCCAAAAAAATTGCTATGTTAAAGAAAAGACACTTGAAGGGGAATTTTTCTTTAAAGGGAAAAACAGATAAAAATTAGTTTCACCGGGATTTGAAAAACCCCTCAGGGGGTTTAAAAATGAGGGGTTTTGGGGTTTAAAAATGTCGGGGAATGTAACCCCGGGACGTTTTGGGCCCAAAGGATTTCTGTTGCTTTTTTCCTAAACGGGGAAAAAGGGTCACTGTGGGTCTAGAGGGAAGATTATGATGTCTTTAGTTTAAAATGGGAAAGAGAATATTTTTTTAAAAAAAATGAAGTGGTGTTTTTTAAAAAAAAAAAATTTTTTGAAAAACAAAAAAGGGGTAAAAGGTAAATTTAATGAGGCAATTTTTTTAAACCTTGTTTTCTAGCTTTGTTTTGGGCCCGGGGGACTCAAATTTACGGGGCTGTTTATGAACATGATGTTGTTTCAGTAATTTTGGGTTGAACCTTTCTCTTTTTTGAAGTGTTTTTTTGCTATTGATTTAAAAAGTTTATTTTTGGGTTTTCTTTAAAAACTTAATAATCACAATAGTTTTTTTTTAAAACACTACAAAGAAAATTTGTTGATGGAAAAATTTGGTTTTTAAATTTTTTAAAACCCTTCGTTGACATTTTAAAACATTTTTGTTTTTAACCAAAAATTTTTCCCAAATCTTTAAAAAAATTTAAAGAAAACAGTTTCTTTGTTTGGTGTTTCTTTCTAGTCAAAAACCTTTTCCCCACAAACCCCATTTGGGAAAAAGGGAGGGGGAAAGGGAACGAATCAAGTCGGACGGAAAGGGAAAAGGACAGCAGCGAGAATTTTTTTGGGAAATTTTAGGAAAAGTCTGATCATTTTTTTTTTTTTTTTTTCGTGTAAAGACAGGGAATTTACTTGTGGACCATTTCATGATTGTTTTCCCCTTAGCTTGGGGGCGTTGGGGGGCCTCCCGGGGACTTTTTTGTGGCATGTTTTGGGAAAAATGGTGTTGAATAGGTAGACGGGCTTTTTATGTTGGGGGTTTTTTTTCTGTTTTGGGAGAAGTTTTTGTATTGTTTTTGGGATGGGTTTAAATTTTACTTTTTGTTGGGTTTGATATGATTTTGTTTGTACCCGTGAAACAGTTTCTATAAAAAAAAATTATTTGGGGGTTAATGATGGGTACATTTTTTTGATTTATTTTGACTTTTTTTTTGGGGGTTTGGAAAAGGGAAGCAAAAACCCCCTCCCCGGAAATTGGGTTTTTGGGATTTTCCTTTCAGTTCAAAATATTTACCCCCGTGCCTTGTCTCTGCTTAAAAAAGGGCCCTCTCCCGCAGGCTGTTTTGGTGACACTTTCTGCTTTTGTGGGTTAGTCAAGGGTGGTAAATTTGGGAAAGGGCAGTATTTGGAGGAGTTGGTGACCCACCCCCTTTTTCCTTTTCTTGATCTCGGACTCGATGGGGGGGGGCTGGGTCCCATCTGAAAATTACTCTTTTCCCCTTTGTTATGTTTTTTTCTGTTTATGTAGTCTTTCTGTCTGCATTGTGCCCTTCTTTTGTCTTTCAGGAATCCATTAGTCTAAATTTTTTTTTTATTTTTTGGTCTGTCAATTTTTTTTAAAAGTTTTCGGCTTTCTCTTATCTCTTCTTTTTTCTTTTCTCTCCCCTCTCTTCTCTCTCTTCTCTCTTTTTCTCTTCTCTCTCTCTTCTTCTCTCTTCTCTCTCTCTCTCTCTTTTCTTTCTTTCTCTCTCTCTCCAATCAAAGAGAAATTTGAGATTTTTTTGGGTTTGAATTCCCTTTAAAAAAAATGGGAAAAAAAATTCCGTTTAATACCCCCGGGAAAAATTTTAAACAAAATTTTGTGGAAATGTAGGGAAATTAAAGAAAAATTTTCAAAACATAAATGCCCAAAAAAATTTAACATTTCCCTATCAAAGGGAAAAAAAGTCAATCTGCCCAAGAAAATGTTTCTCCCCAAAATTTTTCCCTGGTATTGATCTAAATAATCCATTTATTCTTTCATGTTTAAATTTAAAAAGTATTGCTTCGTTTAACGGTATGTGTTCTTTAGGGGCCCCACCTTTTCCTTGTTTATTTTTTAAATAAAATTAAAATTTCATAATCTCAGTTAGTACTATTGGTTACATTTTTAAAAATTTAAAATTATAAAAAAAAAACCAAACTTTCCCCACCCTTGCCCTTTCCCCCATTTTGAGGGAAAAATAAAAATGAGGGGAAAAGTCATTGGGGGAAAAAATTTTAAACCAGTCGCCCCTGTGTTTTGACTTCTTTTGTAAAAAGAACTCATAAAAGGGAATTGAAAATCGGAAAGAGGTGGAGGAAACTTCTGGGAAATGCTTGGAAAAGCTTTTAGGTTAAAATCCCCAAACTGTACCCCGAATTTGGGAAATTTGCGGCTTTTAAATTTGTGGGGGTGGGGGGAAGGGGGTGGTTCAAAAAAAGTTTTTCATTGGAAAACCCTGGTCTTTAGTCGAGGAACAAAAAAGTTTTTTCAATTTAGTAAAGTCGAAAAGGGGGGAAAATATTTAACCTTAACTTTAAAAGTTTTTAAAAAACCATGTGATGCAAAAAATAACATTTTTTGGACCCAAAACAATTGGGTTTTGCCCCCTTTCTTTCCATCAGGTTCTCCCCCCCATTTGTTTTGAACGGGGCCCCCTCCCGGACTCGGCACTGAGTGTCTCAGGGGAGGAACAATGCCCAATAAAATTTCTGCTGCAAAAAAAAAAGTGCTTCTTCTTTATCAGGGGGAAAAGGGAAAAGACAGGCAAAAAAACGAGAAAAAAGGACAGAAGAAAGAAAAAAAAGGGACGAATGACGGGAGAACAGAGAGGGAGCAAGTTTATAAACCCGCGCGAAATGTGTGCATTTTGTGTGTGTGTGTGTGTTGTGTTTTGTCTTTCTGTCTGTCTCCCGGGTTTGTGTCTATGTATGTATGTTTTGTGTTGTGTATGTTTTGGGCCCGGTGTTTGCGTAGGGGGCATGAAATACGCTAAACCGCCATACCACCCGATATTTTTGAAATTTCAGCTGTGGTATCAAAATCCCAAATAAAACTTTTTTAAAATTTCAACCCCAAAATTGAAAAGTATGTTTGTTTTAAAATTTTAAAAATTTTAAAAAGGGGGGGGGGGTAGGAACCAGTTTGAAAATTTTTTTTTAAAACTGCAGGCCCCGGGGGAATGGATGTTAAAAAAAAAAAAAAAAAGGAAAATTTTTTAAATTTATTATTTTTTTTTAAAAATTTTAAAAAATAAAGAAAAATATTTTTTTTTTTTTACTGAAGACAAAAATTTGGGAACAAACCAAACCCCCACAAACCCCAAACCCTTAACCCTTTAAAAAAAAACCCAAATTTTTTTTAAAAGGTTTGGGTCCCTTTTGAAAACTGATAAAAACTGAAAGTAAATTTGGGCCCAACCCCTTATATGTATGACGGGAAAAAGGGTTTTAAAAAACTTTAAAACCCAACCCAAAACAAAACACACACACACACAACAACCACAAAACCCCAAACACACGCACACACACACACACACAACAACCCTTTTCCCCCCCTCCCCCCCTCCCCTTTCCAAGCAAAAAAAACCCAAAAAAGCCCCCCCTTTGGCTTTTTTTTGTTTTTTTTTCCCCATTTTTGTCACAGAAGATTTTTTGGGCGTAAAATTTCGGGGCTGCTTTCCCGGGTTAGAGCGGCCCCAAAAAAGTGCAGCCCCAAACCCAAATTTTTTTTTTTTTTTTCCGGGATGCAATGTTTGGTTTCCCTTCAGAGGGCTTTTTCTACAAATTTTCCCAAGGGTAAACCCCCCTTGTTGCCGTGGGTTCTTTTATTTGCGCTAAAAAAGTGTTTGTGAAACCCACAGGGGAAATTTGGGTTTATCGTTTGCCCCAAAAGTAGGCCCAGCAACCACTCAGGGTCAAATGGGGGGGGAAAAAGTTTGGGGAAAAAACGGGGGTTAGGAACCACCGCAATGGGCCCGGGGACTCTTTGTTTTAGGGGGTGGGTGACCCCCCGCCCACCGTCCATATTCTTGTTGAGCACTGACGTGCTTTGGGGACACGTCTTGTCAGGGTCCATCCTGTTTCGATGAGGGGGCGGGGCTCCTTTTGGGCGGGGGGGACCGGCGGGGGGGGACTGACTCCCTTAGGGGATAGATACCCGGTGTCAAAAACTTTCTGTGGTTGTTTAGGGGGAAAAAGGGTTTTTTTGTGTGTTTTTGGGGTGGGGTGTGGTGTTGTGTGTGTGTGTGGGGTGTGTTTTGTGTGTGTGGGGTGTGTGTGTGTGTGGGTGTGTTGGGGGGGGTGGTTGAAGTGGGGGGTAGGGGTAGGGGGGGGTATTTGTGGTGGTGTGTTTTTTTTTATGTGGGGGGTTGGGGGGGGGTGTTTTTGGTGGGGGGGTTTTGTGAAATTTGTGTTGTGTGTGTGGGGGGGGGGGGGTAAGTTTTTGTTTTGGGTGTGTGTTTTGTGTTTTTGCTTGTGTGTGCGCGTCACGTTCTTGATGAAAGTTTTTGTGTTTTTTTCATTTTTCCTTTTTTCTTTTTGGTTGTCTTTAAATTAGAAGGGACGAAAAAACCAAAATCATGATGAATGGGGGGCGAAAATGAAATTTTTTAAAAAGAGCATCTTTTTTTTTTTTGGGCCCCTTAGGGGGCATTTTAGTCAAATTACATGCGGGGTTAGTTTTTTTGGGGAATTATGGGTTTTCAATGGTTTTTTGTTGTGTTTGCAGGTGTGTGTGGTTTGTGGGGGTTTGTGTGTGATGCGTGGGTGTGGGTCCGTGCATGCGGGGGGCCCCCTAACACTGACTTCCTGAACGAAATGAACAGAAAAGGGTTTGTAAAAGGGCCCCCATTTTTTTTAAAATAATGGTGAAAAGGGAATTTGGATGATTTAAAAATTTAAAATTTTAAAAAAAATAAGGGTTCAAGAAATTACCTTTTTTTGCAATTGGTTTAAATCAAACCCAAGTTTTCTGCATAAAAATTATAAAGGCCCAAATTTTCTTTTCTGTCAAAATCGAAGAAATTTTATATCAGAAAAAATATTTCTCTTTGGGGGAAGGAGGGGGGACAGAAAAACACAGGACAGAAAACGAGACGGGTAGAGACAGAAAAGACACGGGAAGAAAAGAAGACAGACGGGAAAAACAGACAGCAAAAGGATGAAAAGTTGTGTTGGTTTGTTGTTTGGGAAAATAAAGTTTTTTTAAACCCCGTTCGAAAAAACCCAAAACACAGCGGCGCGCGGCGCGCCGCAACACCCCAACATAACTCAAAAATTAAAATTTCATAATCAAAAAAAACACCCCAAAAACACCCCACACACAACACAACACAAACCCAAAAAACACAACCAAACACCAACAACAAACCAAAACCCCACCACCCCCCAACAACCCCCCCAAAACAAAACAAAGTAAAAAATTTTTTTAAAGAAAAAATGGCCAAAAGGATTATCAAAACCCCCCCCCCCCCCCCTTTTTTTAAATATCAAGCGGGCCTAAAAAATTTTATAAAAATGTTTAAACAATAAAATTCCCCAGATTGTTTTTTTGGGCACGTTTAAAGAAAGGGGGTTTTTCCCACAGTCGTGAACACGGATTTTTGGTTTAAAGGCGGCCCAGAGTGCCGTGGGGCCCAGCGAGGGCCCCTTTGAGCAGAAAAAGGGGGGAGAGAAATGGACGATGAGGGTGGGGGGGGAATTGCGTTTTTGTGCCTGGTACCTTTGTGGATGGGTTTTTTGATATTTTGAGTAATGTGGGGTTTTTGTTTGGTGTGGGGGTGTGTGTGGTGGGGTTGTGTGTGTTTGTGTGTTGTGTGTTTTGGTTGTTTTGGGTGTCTGTGTTGTGTGTTTCTTGTGTTTTTGTGGGGGGGGGTGTGTGTGTGTGTGTGTGGTGTGTCTGTTGTCTGTTTTGGTTTTCTTTTTCTGTCTGTCTGTCTGTCTCTCTTCTTTCTCTCTTTCTTCCTCTTTCTTTTATCTTTTCTTTCTCTCTCTTCTTCTCTTTCTTTTGCCCCGGTGTGTGGGTGGTGTGTGTGTGCGCGCGGGCGGCGGCCGGGGGGTGTGTGTGTGTGTGGGGGTGTGTGTGTTTGTGTTGTGTGTGTGTGTTTGTGTGTTTTTGTGTGTGTGTGTGTGTGTTGGTTCAATTGTTGCAGCATAATTTCGGAGGAAGAAAAAAAGGGTTTATCATTGATTTTCCCCAAAAAATTTAAAGCGCAAAATTATTTTTTATAAAAGCATTGTAGGTTTCCCACGCGGGGTTGCCCCACCCAAAACAAACAAACCAAACAAAACAAAACCCAAAAAAAAAAACGCGCGGCAACGTACAAACGTTAGCAAAACAAAAACACACAAAGACGGCAAACTCGATAAACAATCCCCAAACACACAACACAAATAACAAAAAGGATATATTGATGTGTTGGGGGTGTGTTTTATATCCCAGGTGGGGAATACAATAACAAAACAAACGAAAAAGAATGAAAAAAATCCAAACATGACCCCTTTAGCGACAGTTCAAAAAAATTTTGGAGGGTTTTTTAAAACCCTTTTACTTTTGTTACACATTTTCAATTAAAAGGGGGGGTTTTTTAAATTTTCAGTAAAAAAATATAAAATCAAAAATTTGGGTTTAAACTGAACGTTCCCAAAAACCGGGTGTGTAGGGAAAATTTCATTTGGGTTTTAATGGAGTTAGCTTGAAACAATCAAAAAAATTCCCCCTGTTTTTGCTTAGAAATTATGGATTAAACCTTCCTGTGATGATAAATTTAAAGGGGGGGGCGGGAAGGGTGTGATAACAGTTTTCATTTGTATTTTTTTGGGTTGGGTGTTCCCAGCAGCTTTTTGGGGCCATTCCCGGGTTTGGCCATGGGCCGCAGAATTTTTTAAAATCCCTTTGAGGAGAATTGTTAGGGGAATCAAGAAAGTGGTAAATTGGTGTTTTAAAGGGGTAACGCCCCCACCCTAAAAAGCGAGAAGTGTAGATTTAAAAACCCTTTTTAAAACCCGAATTCCCCATATTCCCCTTACTATTGATTTTGAATGGTGGTTTGGGTATAGTCTTTCACATAAAAGAATTTTTAAAACGAGGTCCTTGGCAAAAAATTGGGGCACGTAAAAGGGAATATGGTTTAAAAAGATTGCCCCGGGGAAAATTGGGGGGGGGGGGGGGGCCCTTGAAAAAAAGAGTAAAAAACAAAAAAGGGGAAAACAAAAGCAAAGGGGGAGTAAAAAAGAAAAGTTAAAAGGGGGGTGGAAAAAAGGGAAAAAAAAATTTAGGGAAAATAAAGTAAAGGTTGTTTTGAATTATAGTAAACCCTTCTCCCAAAACTTTTTTCATTAATAATGAGACAAAATAAAAGGGGAAAAAAAGGAAAAAAAAACCCAAAACAACAAAACGAGAAAGAAAAAAGGGGGTGCCATACAATGAATTTAAAAAAACACGGGGACAACAGAAAAAGAAGAGGGGGGAAAGCAAAAGAGGGGTTAGCCCAGTCCCCTTTTTTGGTTTATGCAAAAATAACAAGGACAAACACGATAAAACGCGCATGAACACAACACACACAAACAAAAACCCCAAAAACCACAAAACAGTAAAAGGCCCCAAAAAAACAAAACCCCAAACCACAAAAACACACAAAAACCCCAAAAACAAAAAATTTTAAAATCAAAGGGAAAAAACAGAAAAAAAATAAAAAACCCCAGCCCACAGCGCCCCTCGGGAAAGATAAGAAAAGGGGGAAAAAAGGGGCGGGTAAAAAGGAATGGGATGTAGCGTGAGAGTCAGGAACCCACCCGAGTTTAATGACGATTTGGGGGGTTTGCCAGATCCCAGAATTTCCCGCGTAAATATTTACCGTTGTAGGTTTTTAAACCCCTTCCCAAACCCGGAGGAAAAGGGAAAAGGGGATCCCCGTGGTTAAAGAAAAAATAGCTAGGAAAAGGGGTTGAATTTTTTGTGGTATGTGGATTTGTCTGTTTTATGTTTTGTTGGGTTTTTTTTGTGTGTTATGCTTTTTTCTTGTTTTTTTGGTTTTTGTTATTTAGGGGGTTTCTCTTGTCTTTCTCTTTCTCCCTTGTTTGTCTGTTTGTCTATCGTTGTCTTTTGGTCTTCTGTTTGATCTCTCTCAGTTTTTGTCTCTCTTCTGGTCTCTTCTTTTCTCTGTTTTTTGTCTGTTGTCGTTGTCTGTTCTTTTGGGTCTCTGTCTTGTTTGTCTTGTCTTTCTCTCTCTTCTCCCCTCTCTCTCTCTCTTTTTCTTTTTCTTTTCTTTTGCCTGTTGTTGTCGGTCGGTTGTTGTTGGTGGGTCTGTTGTTTTTTGTCTGTTGTCGGGTCTGTTGTCTGATTTCTTCTCTTCTTTTTCTCTCTCTCTTTTTCTCTTTCTTCTTCTCTCTTTCTTCTTGTGGTGTTTTGGTGTTGCTTTACTTTGCGTGCGTGCGAGCGTGGTGTGCGTGCGGCAAACCAAATGTGTTTTATGTGCGTTTTAAAGTGCCGAGAAGGAAAGTAAAAAACAAGTGAAAAAAAGCCCAAATAAACCCCCTAGAAGTTGGAAAACCCGGAGAAGAAAATGAAATCTGATGGATAAATAAAAATCCCTTTCAGTGGGTCTTTTGTTTAGAAGCGGGGTGTGTTAAAAAACTTTTAGAAATAAAAATAAGTTTCAGCATCTAATTATACGCATAACATCCAGAAACACTGGCGCAAAATTTTCCACAAACAAACCACACACACACAAATTAAAAACCATTCCCCTTCTCTTCTCCCCCACAAACAAAACAACACACAACAAAAAAACCACAAAAAAACCAAAAACCCCCCAACACAAACACACAAACAAAAAATCCCCCCCCACAACCACAAGCCCAAAAAAATGCCAAAAAAAAAACAAACAAAAATAAACCACATACACAAACCAAAAATTTACAAAAAAAACAAACCACAAAAACAAAACAACAACACAAGAAACCCCAAAAAAAAAACAAAAAAAACCCCCAACAACTCCACACAAACAAAAACAAACCCCCCACCCCAAACACACACCACACACAAACAAACAACACAAAAAAACACACAACACAAAAACAGGGAAAAAAAAAAACATTCTTCAGGGGGATTTTTCAGTTATTCCCCCTTTGCAGGGGCCCAGAACTTTTAAAAACCGATGTTTCCCAAAATAGGAAACATTTCCCGGCCCTGGGACTTTGGCGATTTTTGATGCGGAAAATGGGACCCAAATTGGTCCCCCTTTTTTTTTTTAAAATCCTGGGGGCCCTTTTTCCGATTTTTGGGTTGTCGAAATTAGAAGAATCGAAAACCTCATATATAAATAAATTAGGGAAAAACCCTTTTAAAAACCCAATCTTTTTTAGGGGTTTTTGGGGTTTTTGTTTTGTTTATTTTGTTTTGGGGGGGGGTTTTTTTTTTAGGGTGGGGGTTTCTTTGGTGGTGGTTTTTTGGTTTGTTTTGTTTTTTGCTTTGTCGTTGTTATTTGTAAAAACAAAAAATATGGTTTTTAAAACGAAAAATAAAATTTTTGGAAACAACGAAAAAAAAAAAGAAAAAAGAGGAAAACAAAAAAAAAATATAGAAACACCCTGCAATGCAAAAAAAAAATCAATGAACCAGTGAAAATTTTAATCCTTGAAAAAGAGATAATTTAAAAATTGTTTAAAAGTTTTAAAAAAGTAGCAAAACCAGACCAAAACAAAAAACCAAAAACAAATTCAAAAACCCCAAATTAAAAAGTCAACAATAATCCACGGGAAAAAGAGGCAAAACAGAGGGGGGGGGGGGGGGAGAGAGGGGAAAAAATTGGAGAGGGGGGGGAAAAAGGGGGATGGAGAGGGGGGAAAAGGGGGGGGGGGGGAGGAGAAGAAGAAAAGGGGGAGAGGAGAGGGGGAAAAGAAAAAATTGAGGGGGGTGGGGGGGGAAAATGGGAAGGAGGGGAGAGGGGGGGGGGGTGGGGGGGGGGGGGTGGGGGGGTTTGGAAAATGGGGAGAGGGGGAGAGGGGGGGGTGGGGGAAAAAAATGATGAGAGGGGAGGGGGAGAGGAAAAAAAAAACGGGGAGGAAAAAAAGGGGGGGGGGAGGGGGGGGGGGGGGGGGGTGAGAGGGGGGAAGGAGGGAGAGGGGAGAGGGGAGGGGGAGAAAGAGGGGGGAGGGGGAAAGGGGGGGGAAAAATGGGGGGGAGAGGGGGGAGAAAAAAAAAAAAAATTAGGGAAAAAAAAAAACAAAAATTAAAAAAAAAAAAATAAAAAAAAACAAATAAAAACAAAAAAAAAAAATTAAAAAAAAAAAAAAACAAAAAAAATAAAAAAAAAATTAAACATAAGGAATTCAAGGAAGACGGGGAAGAAGAAGGGAAAGGGGGAAAAAACCAAAAACACCCCAAAAAACAAAAATACATCCTTTAATAATAAAAAACCCCTTAATACATACATAAAAAAAAAAAAAAAAAATAAAAAAATTAAAATTTACAAAATAAAAACATACATAAAAAAATACAAAAAACATCCCTTTTTAACAAAAACTTTAAAAATTTACATAAAAAAAATTAAAACAAAATTTACATATACAAAAAAATTAAAAAAATACAAAACATACATACATAAAAAAATACAAATACATACTTAAATTTACAAAAATTAATAATTTAAAAAAGATGAAAAAGAAAGAGTGTGTGTGTTTGTTTTTATGTTTGTTTTTTTGTCTGCGTTTGTGGGTTTGTTTGATTGTTTATTTTTTTTTATCGATGTTAATGGAAAAAAGATATGTGTTTTTTTAGACCCCGGTGTATGAGTTTTGAAAAGGGTTTTTCTTTTCCCCCGGACAAGGGCCCTACTTTACAAACGGGAAACGGGGGGTTTTTTAAGGGGGGTTTGTGCCAAGGGGGTTTTGCGGGGTTTTAAAAACGGGCCTGGTTTTAAAAGGGTCTAAACCGGAAAGTTTTTTGGGGGAAGGTGGATTTGGGGAAAATGGTGTTAACCCCAGGAGAAAAAATTTCTCGAGGACTAAACGGGTCTTAAATTTCCCGGGGAATGTTCTGACATAGGCTATCCGCCCCGCCCTTTCCGTGTGTGTGTGTTTTGGGTTCTTAAAAATTGTTTTTAAAAAAAAAACCCAGGGGATTTAAATGATGGAGAGAATGGGAAACCCCAGAAAGAAAAACAGAGGGGGAAAGGAAAAAATTTAAATTTCGGGAAAAAGGCACAGGGGAACAAAATTAACGGGGCACAGGAGAACAAAGGGGGACAAAATGTTAGATAGATAGTTGATATTTAAAATAGAAAATTAGTTTAATATAGATAGAAAGGGATAAAATATTTAGATAGTTTGATGGGTAGATAGATAGATAGTTAGATGATGGGTTTAGATAGATAGAAAATAGTTAGATAGAATAGATAGATAGTTTGATAGTAGATAGAGGCAAAAAACCTCATTGCCCCTTGGGGGGTCGTTTCTATTTTTCCCAATCATTCTCAATGCCCAGACACCCCCAGATAAAAGCGTTTTTGGGGCATCAAGAAATTCCCTCTTGCCCCTGTGAAACTTTCCAATTTTTATGTTTGCTAAAAAATGGTTTTTCGCTAGGGCCCATGGATGTGATTATTGTTTTGATTAAAATTGGAAGATCGGGGGTTTAAATTTCCAATAAGTTTTCTTTTTGGTTTGGGAAAAATTTTTTTTGTTGGGTGGCTGCCCAGTGAAACCCCCCCGTGTACCGGTTGAAATTTTGCTATTGTGTATTTAGGGGGAAGTTTACAGAAATTTTTTTTAAAAACCCTTATTTTCCCAGCTAGCGTTTTGTAAGAACACCCCAACCCACCCATTTTTAAGATTTTAAAAGAAAATTCCTTGATAAAGGCTTTTGTGTCCCGAGATGTTAAAAAAAATAAAACAATGATAAAAAAGCATTGGGTACGGGCCCTATAAATTGTTAAACCTGGTGCCCTTATCAAGTGGGCCCGTACTTTTGGGGGGCCCTTGTGGTTAGTAGTCTTTAGCGCCTTTAAAATTGGTAAAGTTTTTGTTTATAGTGTAATATGAAAGACGAAAAAAAACCGAATATACGAAAAGACTTTGGGTTTGGTTGGGTAAGAAGTAGAGGTTAATGGCGTAGGAAAGCAGGTCGGAAATTTTCCCCAAAAGTGAGGGAGAAAAATTTTTTTAATGTTTTTTCCCCCTAAAATCGTTTTTTCGGGAAAAAGATGCTTGTATCATTAGATAAGACTAGTGATAAAACCCCCTTGTATTGGGTTAAAAAAACGTTTTTTAAATTTTATGAAAGGAATAAATTTTAGTAGGTGTTAATTTTAAAATTTTAAAATTTGGGATCAAAAATAGAAAATTTACCCCTTATTACGTTTAATAAAGCATATTTTTGCGGCAAATTACATTTTGCAAGCAAGAGAGAGAGGAGGGGGGGGGTTTTTGGGGGGGGGAGGTGGGGGGCCGAGAAAAAAGAGGATAAGAGGGGGAGGAGGGAGCACTAAGAGGACAGAGGCCCAGACAGGACGGCCACGCAAAAGGGAAGGGAAAAAGGGAAACAGGGACCGGGCAGGGGACAAAAAGAGTGAGGGAAAAAGATGAGGTCTATTGCAGAAGGAAATTTCCTAAAGTTGCCCCCTTAAACCCCCCTCCCCCCTCTGCCCCCCAAAAAAGCATCGCAGTGAGGCGTCAGAAGCGGGAATTTATGGGGGGAAGAAAATTTGGGACGGATAAAACGTAAGATCCCCCAAGGGGTAGCGGAAAAAAATTTTCTGCCCTCGGATTGGCTAAAAAATGGCCCCAAAGGATAAAGGAACCCAGGTTTCCCCGTGATTTGCGTCTGTGCTTAGTTTTTTTTAAATTTTTTACAAAGTTTAGTTTTTGGGGCAGAAATATCAGTTGGGTTTGGGGGGTTTTTTTTTTTTAAAAAAAACCCCCCCCCCCAAAAAAAAAAAAAAAAAAAAGAAAAAAAAAGGGGTTAGGTTTGGGGGAAAAAAAAAAAAAATTTTTAAAAACGGGTTTGCGAGTTTATCATTTTACGAAGGATGAGAAAATGGAAAAGGAAAATAGTTTTATGTTTCATAAAAATGTAAAAAAAACTAGTTTCCAAAAATTAGGCGGGAAGAAAATCTGATGGGTTGGGTCATGGAAAAGGGGAAACATTTACTTTAAATTTACTAAGCTTCTTGTGGTTTTTTAAATAAATTTTTTAAAATTTGG
>JASPKP010005712.1:0-15408 GCA_030674155.1 Stramonita haemastoma | reverse complement strand
CCCGGGTTCCCCATCCTGGGGTATTAGTGGTGTGTGAGGGTGGGGGTGAGTATGGGGGGGGGGTTTTGGGGTGCATCAGGCCTCGTAGTGCGCATAAGATCATTTTTTGATGCAAATTTTTTGGGGGGTGACTGCGCACAAAAAGGGACTTTCATGCCTTACCGAAGGTTTTTTCAAAATCCCCATTTAAAACCCCGAAAAAATAACCCGATTTGTTTTTGGGTGTGGGGGGGGGGTGTGGCTTACCACAGGGTTCACTGCTGACAAATGTGTCTTTTCAACACGGGGTTCTGAAAAATAAATTTGAAGTTTTCAAAGGAAAAAAAAAGTTTCCTAAGTTGACTTTCCTCTCTCTGAAGTAGGGGGTTTTTTAATAAAAATCATTCTCCAAAATCTTTTACCACCAAAATAAAATTTGTCATTATCTCTCTTTAAATCCTTTGCATCCATAATTTCCCAAATATAGCTTATATTGTTTTTTGCTTTTTTCATTCTTTTTGGAAAAGGGTTTTGGGGGGGGGGTGGGGGAGGTTTGAAACTGTTAAGTTTCCCAAAGACTTACTGAAATCCATGTGCGGGGGGGGGGGGGGGGACATTCTCTTTCGGGTTTGATACGGGATGAAACAAAATGAGATACAGAAAAGAGCTATCAGATCAAAAACCCAAAAAAAAAAGAAATATCCAATGACATGCATCCACAAAATTTCCCCAAAAATGTTACGAAAACAAACACAAACCTTGTAAAAAACTGCTGACTTTCAGAAAACGGGGAGAGTGTAATGAATGATTTTAAAAAACACTGGAATTTCCAATGACTTCATAAGAAGAGGGGGAATATGTCGGAAAAAACTGGGAGATGTGTAATAGACCTAGAGAAAAGCCCAGTCACAATATTTTAAGGAAAAACTGAACAAAGCTTTGGGAAAAGGCTAAAGGGGTACCCCCCCACTGTGAATGACAGAAAAGGGATCAGAAAATGAACACAAAATCACACGAGTAAGCATCAACTGATCCCTGTCTGGCTTTCCGGGGACACAAATTTCTGGGAAGGGGGGGGGGGGGGGGGCATGTTTCTACTTTACAAAAAACCAGTTTTTCTCTATTTTAAATTTTGAAAGCGCATAGTGATCTAAAATTTGTCTACTTTAAAAACTTCAGTTGTAAAATTAACATCAAAATTTTAAGTCTTGCATAATTCACAAAAAACAATGAACTAATCTAAAATACTACACTGCCTACAATTAAATTAAAAGCGCTACAGTTGTGTTCTTTGATAACGAACCTCATGTATCGGGGTCAAGTGGCCATGTCAGATTAAGGTTAATGCTACAGTAAAGGGACTAGGAAAAAATTTTAAGAAGAACGGTTGAATGAAATCAAAAGATGCCCCAAAGATCAAGTGGCATGTCAGTATTAAGGTTAAATGCAACAGTCGTTACGGTTCAAAGTTATAAAGAACGGGTAGAAAAATCCAAGGATACCCCAAGGGAAACTGAACCAAACCCACAAACCCCTTGAGCGACCCAAACCTCCTCAAAAAAAACTGTGGCTGATGTGAACTAAAGAACTGTAAAAAAAAAAATTTTGAGCGAGCATGACAAAAAACCGTGTAAATAGGGGACCAATCTTAGTAAATACAAAGTAAGGGGTTTTGGGGGGTGTGTGTGTGGTGTGTGTGGTGTGGGGTTTTGGGGGTGGTTGTGTGGTGGGCGTGGGCGTGGTGTGTCCCACAGCTAGCCGTTCTCAGCAAAAGCAAAATCAAAACTACTATTTCTTAAATGAAAAAGAAAAGAAATCAACCCAAGCAATGACGGGGTGTTTTTATGGCTTTTTCCCGCCTTAGTCTCTCCTGAACCTGAACCAGAGTTTTCAACTTCGCCTATGTCCACCTAGGTCAATTCAAAAAACTGAAAAACCCTAAATCTGAAGACTGGCATCCTGACCAAAAGCTTACTGAACACAGCCCTTGCACTTTTTCAAACTTCACTTTACAGAGTATCTTTTTTTTAAAAAGTTTTTTTCAATCTAAACATTTCAAAAACATCCTTCAAAAAGTTTGCTGGTGGGTGGTTTAGTGTTGGGGGTGTGGGGCGTAGTGTTTCTTCTGTTTTTTGTCTCTGTGTCTGTGGGGGTTTTTTTTTTTTAAAATTTTTATTAATTTTTTTTTTGTTTTCAGCCCCTGATTCTTGCAAGAAAAATTCCCATAGGGAGCTAACGGGCTGGGGGGGCCAATGCCCTGCAGACTGCTGGAGAGAATTTCTGGGGCATTTACGGACAGAGTCATGTTATGAACGTGCCCATGAAAAAAAACCCCTGAAAAGCCCTAAATATTTTATAAAAAAAATTATATATTATACCCAAAAAAATACTGAAGATTCAAAAACCACACTATTTTTCCGGTAACGAAATTTAATCTATTCAAAAGGTTTTTTGATGATCATAATCTGAAGTTCCAAACATTTTAAAATCAAAAAGCTAAAAAAACAGAAATTTTAGTCTACAAAAAAATCCAAATCAACTTGTTTCCAAAGAGAAAAGCCTGCCAATTTTTCCCACTGACCCGGGGGGTAGACCTCACAGATTAAAAAAAACAAAAAAAAACCCAAAAAAAAAAAACCCAAGCACAAGTATTTCAGACTTTTGATGTTCTCAAACAAAGGGGATTAGGGGGGATGATAAGAATTAAACAAGGGGGGGGAACTCAGTGCAAAAACACACCAGGGTTTTGAAAACCGATGTACGACTTTGGATATTAACACAGGGGCCCTCTCAACCCAGACTGAAACTGCTTTGGATATTCCCACACTGACCTAATAACCCAGCTGTACTGACTTTCACAACTGACCAACAAACCCAGACGTATGATTTTGGACATTAACAAAAATGCCCTTTTCCCAAAACCCAGACTGACTTTCACACTGACCTAAAAACCCCCCGACTGTCTGATTTTTCCCGATATTAACACACTGCTTACAACCCTGAAAGTACGGGGGACAGAAGGAATCCCGACTACAGTAAATATACATGAGGGCCCAAAAGCTACACACAGACTGGAACAGTTATACGAGGACAGAAGGAAACCTTGACAAAAGGGGAAAGGGGCCCAAAGGGGGGTGGGAGGTGGGGGAAAGGGTTTTACAACAAAAACAGTACAAAAGGGGGAAAAAACATTACACAAACTGATTTCTAAAGATATATAGGTCTGCTTCCTCCCCCTCTCTCTTTCTTCTCCTCATCTCTCCCCTCCCTTTTCTCCCCTCCTCTCTTCCTCTCTCCCCCCCTCCCTCTCTCCCCTCTCCCTCTCCTCTTTTTCTTTTTCCTCTCCCTCTCTCTCCCTTACTATCTCTCCAAAAACACCCTACACACACAAAAACCCTGCACACAAAACCACACACATTACAAAACACACACACACATGCACCACACACCAAATACAAATTAAACACAAACATCTACACACACAAAAAATGCAAATACACACACAACAAACACATGCACACCCCACACATCTACACAACATCACACACGCCTACACACACACACACTCACACAACTCCCAAAACACACACACACATATGCACAAACCCACACATATGCATGCACACACACAAACACATGCACACACCACCAGCACCAACTCTACTTCCCCCCCAAAAATCCCCCGAAGCGACAAAACCCGAGACCATTGTTGCGAACGCTGCGAACATCTTTCGCACATGTTAAAACCTGTTTCCATTTTTCAGAGGATAGCCCCTTTTGAGCCCGTGGAAAAGATGACAAAAATTTACAAAACTCAAAACAATAGGGGCCAGCTGTGCTTTTTCCATTATCCTTGAAATAAACAATAAAATAAAATAATAAAAAAATAAAAAAAAAACCAACAAAAAGACAACAAGCACTAAAAAAAATGGGGTTAATCCACAGGGTTACCTACCACTACATGAACTAAAGTCGCAATTTTTAACACAGAAAATATCACCTGAAAGGGGGGGGACTGAGAAAAGGGAATCCCCAAAACCCAATTATTCTACCTGAAAAAGGGGGGGCTTTCAAATTCCCTTACAGCCAACTTCACCTTCCCCCCTTTGCACACATCTTGAAATACATCTGCCCAAATTAAATCATTTTCCCTTTTTTGCAGAGTTAGGGCCCGTGTGCCAGGGGAACAGAGACATTTACAAAATTTTCCCCCCCAAACCCCCAAAAAAAAAAACGGGCTGTATCAAAAAACGATTGCTTATCCCATTAATTCCTCGATATAAAAGAATAAATAAATAAAAAAAAATACAAGGGGGGGTTTTTTAGAACTAATCTTTAAACAGCCAATTCACCCAACCCTTAAAAGTCAGCCCCCCCCAAAACCCTTTCCCCCCCCTCAAAAACATTCTTTTTTGTTTTTTTTGGGGAGTGATGCTTCCCGAAGTTCAAAACTCTGGGGGGCCCTTTTGGGGGGAAAAAAGCGAAACTTGTCCCAATGCCTGTTTGGTGCGGATTTCTGCCCCAAAGGGGAAAGCTGCTTTTTTCCCCCCTAAGCTCTGAACCTTTCCGGGGGAATGGGAAGGCAGGACCTTTCCCCTTTTTTAAACTCGCCAAAGAAGCACCAGGGGGGTTCTTTTTCCGGGGGCCCCCCCTTTGGGGCTTTTCCCCCCAAAACCCCAAAACAAGCCTTTCTCCACCTTGACCCCCAAACCCACAGGTTCTGCTTTGCAGCACTATGGACGAAAGACCAGGCAGGTTGTGCTGCAGCACGGGATTTCCGACCAGGCGGGTTGTCTGCTGCAGCACTAGGATCCAACCAGGCGGGTTTTGTGCTGTAAGGCACTAACTCCAGCCCAGGAGGTTTTGTGGGGCGCACGGACTCCAGACCAGGCAGGTTGGGCTCTTATTTCCCAGCACTATGACCCAGACCAGGCAGGTTGCTTCCGGCAGGTTGGGGTTTTGCCGGGGGGCCTTTAATGACCTTCCAAAGACCAGGCAGGTTGCGCCCCCGGGCCTTGGGGACTTTCCGACCAGACGGTTGCTGCTGAAAGCACATGGACTCCAGACCAGGCAGGTTGCACACTGAAAGCACTATGGACTCCAGACCAGGAGGTTCTTTTTCTGCTGGCCACTAGGGGACTCCAAACCGGGCAGGTTGCTGCGCCTATGGACTGAGACCAGGCAGGTTTGCTGCTGCACATAGGGACTTCCCAGACCAGGCAGGTTCTGCTACTGCAGACATGGACCCAGCCCCTGCAGGTTGACTCTGTGGAGAATTTCTTCATTGCTGAGTTTTTTCCTTGCCACTAGTTTTCCGAGGACATTTGGGGATTTTTTCAATTGTTCGGGATGACAGGAAATTTGGGGGGGGGGGGGGGGGGGGGAAAAAAATCTGTTTTAAAAAAAAAAAACCAAAAAAATCTTGCCCTTTGGACACCACGATAAAAAGGAAGACAGCATTGATGGGGGGGGAAAGGGCAGCTTTTTGAGGGGAAGGAAAGGGTGCAAGCGTTGAGGGAAAGGGAAAGGCCAGCTTTTGTTTTGGGAAGGGAAAGGGAAAGGGAAAGTGTTGATGGAAGGGGAAAAGGAAAGCGCGTTGATGGAAGGAAAAGGCAGCTTTGAGGAAGGAAGGTAGCGTTGGGGAAAGGGAAAACAGCGGGAGGGAAGGGAAGGAAGGTTGAGGGAAAAGGGGAAAGGCACATTGATGGAAAGGAAGGTAGCGTTGATGGAAAGGGAAGGAGGGCAAGCTTTGGGGATGGAAGGAAAAGGAAGCGTTGAGGGAAAGGGAAGGAAAGCAAGCGTTGAGGGAAGGAAGGCAGACTTGAGGGAAGAAGGAGGAAAGGGGAAGCGTTGATAAAGGAAGGAAGGAAAGCGTTGATGGGGAATTTAAAAAAAGGAAGGAAGTTTTGATGGAAGGAAGGAAGGAAGGAAGCTTTTATGGGGGAAAGGGAAAGGGAAAGGGAAGAAATTGAGGGAAAGAAGGAAGGAAGGAAGGAATAGGAAAAGCAGTTTGATGGGGGGGGGGGGGAAGGAAGGGGAAAAGGAAGCTTTTTGATAAAGGGGTTTGGAAGGAAGGGGAAGGCAGCTTTGATGGGAAGCGCTTCCAACAGCTTGATCAGGGGACGAAGCCAGGCCCAAAGGGTTTTTTGAAAAAAATACAACAGGGCAGGGGCCACCACAGCTCGTGTGCTTTGGGTTTTGTTGACAGGTGGGGATTGGTTTTCTCCATACATTCTTGGACTATATAGACGCAACAACAAAAACAAAAACCCCACACAAACACAAATGACAAAAACCCACAGACACACATAACAACACACTTCCCGCTTCCCAATACTTACACACACCACACCATACCAGACCACAAAACCACCACAACACGCACAAAAAACCCACAAAAAAAACCACACACAGAAACAGGCACCACACCAATCCCCCAAACCACACAACGCGCACAACCACAACCAACCCAAAGACCGCGCGCCCCCCCCAACACACACACAGTTTCCCTCTCCCCACACACACTGCACGCAACAACACTTCACCGCCCGGCGACATGCACACTACCAAAAGGACTTACATGAACAACAACCCCCCCAAAAGGCACACAAACACACACACCATAAAAAACAACAAACACACAGTGACACACAACACAAACACCACAACTTAACATAACAAACAAAACACAAACGTCAGCGCAAACACACACCACACACCAAAAAAAAACCCAAAGGAAAAAAAAGGGTTTGGGTAAAAAAAAGGGGGGGGGGTTTTTTTTTTTGGGGGGGGGGGGAAAAAAAAAAGGGGGGGGGGGGGGGAAAAAAAAAAAAAACCCCCCCGGGGGGGGGGGGAAAATTTTTTTTGGGGGCCCCCAAAAATTTTAAAAATTAAAAAAACCCCCCCCCCCCTTTTTTTTGGGGGGGCCACCAAAAAAAAACCCCCTTTTTTTCCCCCCCTTTTTTTTGGGGAAAAAAAAAATTTTTTTTTTTTTTTAAAAAAAAAAAAAATTTTTAAAAACCCCAAAAAAACCCAAACCAAAAAAAACCCCCAAAAAAATTTTTTGGGTTCCCCCCTTTCACCCCCCCCCCCCCCCAAAAAAAAAACCCAACCCCCCCTTTTTTTTTCCCCCAAAAAAAAAAAAAAAAAAAACCCCCCCCCCCCCAAAAAAATTTTTTTTTTTTTTTTTTAAAAAAAAACCCCCCCCCTTCCCCCCAAAACCCCCCCCGGGGGGGGGGGGGGGGGTTTTTTTTTTTTTTTTTTTTTTTTCCCCCCCTTTCCCCCAAAGGGAAAAAACCCCCCCAAAAACCCCCCCCCTTTTTAAAAAAAAAAAAGGGTTTTTAAATAACCCCCCCCCCCCCAAAAAGGGGGGGGTTTTTTTTAAAAAAAGGCCCCCCAAAAAAAAAACCCCCCGGGGGGGAAAAAAAAAAAAGGGGGGCTTTAAAATTTTTGGGAAATTTAAACCAAAAAAAACCCCCCTTTTTTTTTTAAAAACCCCAAACCCCCTTTTTTTTTTCCCCAAAAAAAAAAAAAAAAAAAAAAAAAAAGGGGGGAAAATTTAAATTTTAAATTTTTTAAACCGGGGGGCAAAAAAAAGGGGGGGGTTTCCCCCCCTTTTAAAAAAATTTTTTTTTTTTTTTTTTTTTGGGGGGGGGGGGGGGGGGGGGGGGGGGGGGGGGGGGGGGGGGGGGGGGGTTTTTTTTTTTTTTTGGGGGGGGGGGGGGGGGGGGGGGGGGGGGGGGGGGGGGGGGGGGGGTTTTTGGGGGGGGGTTTTTTTTTTTGGGGGGTTTTTTTTTGGGGGGGGGGTTTTTGGGGGGAAAAAAATTTAAAAAAAAAAAAAAAGGGAAAAGGGGGTTGGTTTTTTTTTGGGGGGGTTTTAAAAGGTTTTTTTTTTTTTTTTTTTATTTTTTTTTTTAAAATATAAAAAAAGGGGGGGGGGGGGGGGGGGGGGGGGAAAAAAAGGTTTTTGGGGGGGGGTTTGGGGGAAATTTTTTTTTAAAAAAATTTTTTTTTGGGAAAGGGGAAAAATTTTTTAAAAAAACCCCCCTTTTTTAAAATTTTTTTTTTAAAAAATTTTTTCCCCCTTTAAAGGGGGGGAAAAAACAAAAGGGGAAAAGAAAAGGGGGGGGGGGGGGTTTAAAAAAAAAAATTTTGGGGTTCCCCCAAAAAAGGAAGAAAAATTTTTCCGGGGGGGAAAAAAAATTTAAGGGGGCCCCGGGGTTGGGGTTTTTTTTAAAGGGGGGGGGGGGTTTGGGCCCCCCCCGGGGGGGGGGGGGGAAAAAAACCCCCCCTTTTTTTTGGGGAAAAGGGGGGGGGGGAAATTTTTTTTTTTTAAACCCTTTTTTTTGGGGGGGGTTTTTTTGGGGGTTTTTTTTGGGGGGGAAGGGGTTAAAAAAAAGGGGTTTTTTTTTTTTAAAGGGGTTCCCAATTTTTTTTTTTGGGGGGTTTTTTTTTTTTTTTTTTGGGGGGTTTTTTTGGGGGGGAATTTTTTTAAGGGGAATTTTGGGGGGCCAAACCCCCCAAAAGGGGGGGGGGGGGTTTTTGGGGGGGAAAAAAGGGGGTTTTTGGGGGGAAAAAATTTTTTTAAAAAAAGGGGGGAAAAGGGGGGGGGGGGGAAATTTTCCCTTTTTGGGGGGGGGGTTTTGGGGGGTTTTGGGGCCCCCCCTTTTTGGGTTTGGGGGGTTTTAAATTTTTTAAAAAAAAGGGGGGGGGGGGCCCCCCCCGGGAGGAAAAAAATTTTAAAAATTTAAAAAACCCCCCGGGGGTTTTGGGGGGGGGGGTTTGAAAAAAAGGGGGGAAAAAAAAAAAAAAGGGGGGATGGGGGGGGCCCGGGGAAAATTTTTTGGGGGAAAAAATTGGGGGGGGGTTTTTTGGGGGTAATGGGGGGGGAAAGGGGGGGGTTTGGGGGGAGTTTTAAAAAAAAATTTAAAAAAAAAAAAGGGGTTGTTTTTTTTTTTTTTAAAAAAAAATTTTTCCCGGGGTTTTTTTTTTTTTTCCCCAAATTTTCCCCAAATTTTTTAAAAATTTCGGGCCCCCCCCAAAAAAGGGGGGTTTTTTTTGGGGGAAAATTTAAAAAATTTAAAAAAAAAATTTTTTTTAAATTTTGGGGCCCTTTTTTTTTTTTAAAAAGGGGAGGGGGGGGGAAAAAAAAGGGGAAGGGGAAAAAAGGGGGAGGAAAAAAAAAAAAAAAAAATTTTTTTTTTTGGGGGGGTTTTTTTTTTTTCCCGGTTTTTTTTTTTTAAAGGGTTTTTTTTTTAAAAAAAAAATTTTCCCTTTTTTGGGGGGGGGAAAGGAAAAAAAAAAAAATTTTTTTTTTTCCCCCCAAAAAAAAAAAAAATTAAAACCAAAAAAAAAAAAAAAGGGGTGTTTTTCCCAAAAAAAAAAAAAAAAAAAAAAGGGGAAAATTTCCCCTTTTCCCCCTTTAAATTTCCCAAAAAAAAATTTAAAAAAAAAAGGGGGGGGGGAAAATTTAAAAATTAAAAAATTTTTTAAAGGGAAAAAAAAAAAGGGGTTTTAAAAAAAAATTTTTTTAAAAAAAACCCCCCCCCCCGGGGAAAAAAAAGGGAAAAAAAAAAAAAAAAAAAAGGGGGGGCCCCCCCAAACCCCCCAAAGGGCCTTTCCCCCCTTTTTTTCCCCCCCCCCCGGGGGGGGAAAAGGGGGGTTTTTTGGGGGGGGGGAAAAACCCCCCCCCAAACCCCCGCTTTTTTTGGAAAGAAAACAAAAAAACCCAAAAATTTTCAAAAAAAAAAAACCCCCAAACCCCCCCCCCCCCCAAAAAACCCTTTTCCTTTTAGGGGTTTTTTTTTTTTTTTGGGGGGGCCCCCCCAAAAAATTTTTTTTGGGGTTTTTTTTCCAAAAAAAAAAAAAAAATTTTTGGGGAAAAAAATTTTTTTAAAAAACCTTTTTAAAAAAATTTTTTAAAAAAAAAAAAAATTTTTTTTTTTTTTTGGGGTTTTTTTTTTTTTTGGTTTTTAAAAAAAATTTTTTTTTTAAAAACCCTTATCTTTAAAAATTTTTTCTTTTTTGGGGATTTAAAATTTGTGGGTTTTCCGGGTTTTGATTAAAAAAATCATCTTACTTCCCTTTGAAACATTGGGGAACTTTTAAAAAAGGAGTTTTTGGGAAATTTTTTAAATAAAGGG
The DNA here is from genome assembly GCA_030674155.1 of Stramonita haemastoma. NCBI lineage: Eukaryota > Metazoa > Mollusca > Gastropoda > Neogastropoda > Muricidae > Stramonita > Stramonita haemastoma. Next base: position 5,287 of record JASPKP010005712.1, on the reverse strand, counting down.
TTTTCTTTTTGCTTTCTCTTTTTTCAAAGGGGTACTGGGAAAAATTTTTTTTTTTGCGGGGTTTGCCATCAACATTTGCGGTGTTTTACTGGAGGATTTTGGGCCCCAGTTTTTCCGGCAAAACGCGGTCCCTTAAGAATGAAACAAGGGGCCCATAGTGATTAAATTAAATTTTTCTACTTTTTATCCCAAATTTAAAAATTTTTTTTAAATTCTTCCCAAACTTTTAAATGTATTCAAAGTTTTTCAGACTTCCCTTAAATAAATTTGTTTTTGGCCCCACGAAATTTTTAAAATCTTTAATTCTTTTAAATATTTTCTAAAATCCCTTGGGGAAAAAACAACTTTTAAAAAAAATTTTTTTAATTGCACCCTTTCTGTATTATATCAGCCCTTTCATATTTTTTTTTTGTTTTCCCTTTTCCCTCATTGCCTTTTAATAAAAGAAAAAAGGGATAATTTTTAAGGGGGGGGAAAATATAGGGAAATTTTCCAAAGTTTTTTGTATGATTAGAGTTTCCATGCCCTTTTAACAGTTTTTCAGAAAGTATTTTGCCGGGTCACCAGTAGAACAGTTCCCGGGTAAAAAAAAATTTTAAATTAAACCCTTTTTTCCATAAATCCACTAAAATTCTAAACCCCTTTAAACCTTTTCCCCCTCATTTCCCTTTTTTTCATTTAATTTCTTAATTTTGAATGTACCGGGTTTTTAGATCCCCTTTGGGTAGTGAATTGAATTTTTAAAATTAAAGAGAAGAAGAAGAAAAAGAAAGAAAATTGTGAAACATCAATTGCCCTAAAACCCACTCACACTCACTACAGTCCCTTTTTCCCAAAAGGTTTTGGGGAGAGAAGATGCAACAGAACCCTTTTCCTTTGCTTCACGATCCTTTTGGGGGCTAGTTTGAAGTGTTGCGGGGGGTTGGGGGGGTCCCAGTCTTTGTTTTTGTTGTCTACATCAGTACAGGGGGGGCTTTTTTTAAAAAGGAAAGAATATACTTTGGGTTACAATTTTTAATTAAAAAACAAAAATTTTAAAAAAAAAAACAAAAAAAAACAAATTTTCTCCCTTTGTTTAAGGGGAGAAAGAAAAGATAAAATTTTTTTTTTTCCCAAATATAATTTAATAAGCACCAATGTGTTTTTTTTTTTTTTACATCTAGTCCCCCCCCTTTTTGGTTTTCACATTATATTTTAAAAAAATTTAAAACCAATACAGATACATCATGATTTTTTTTTTTGTAATTTTTTTTATTTTTGTAACCCCTTTATGGGACAGAAAATTTCCTTTTGGGGTTTAAAAAAATTTAGGCTGCTCTCCCCGGGGAGAGGGGCATCGCCCCGGCAGCGCCCCCCCCAATTTTTTTTTTTTTTTTCCCCGCATGCAAGTGTATTTGTTTCCCTATCAAAGTGGGTTTTTTTTTACCCGAAAAAAAAAAAAAAAATTTTTGCCCAAAAAAAAAAAAAAGGGGGACAACCCCTTTGTTTTCCGGGGGGTTCTTTTTTAAATGGCGCTAAATAGTTTTGTGTAACACCGGGACCCTCGGTTTATCGTCTCATCCCAAAGGGAAAAAAAAAACTGGGGGCCCCCCCCCCCCAACCCACTCAGGGGGGCTAGTGGATGGGGAAAAAAAGTTTTTTGGTCCAAAAAAAGGGACGGAAAACCCCCCGCCCCACCCCCCTGACCCGGGGCCCTTTTTTGCTTTCTAGGGCAAGGCGCGGACCAACCAATCCCCCTTTTATAAAATCATGCCCCCAAAACCCACATTTTCCCACACGGGAAAAAAACAAACAAAAAAAAAACTAAAGAAAAAAAAAAAAAAAAAAAAAGAAAACAAAAAAAAAAAAAACCCCAAAAAAAAAACCCAAAAGAATTTTTAAAAAGCAAAAAGCATAGGGTTTTTTTTTTTTTTCATTTATACCATTTATGCATGCAGGGAAAAATCACTCAGAGGGGGGAAGAGAGAGAGAGAGGGGAGGGGGGGATAGAATAGGGGGAGAAAAAGAAGGGGGAGGGGGGGAATAAGAGTTGGGGGGGCCGTTTTATATATCATTAGTTTGGGGGGGGGGGGGGGGTTGGGGGGAAAGGGATTTCCCTTTTTTAAAAAATTTTATTTGGGGAAAAAACTTTTTTTTTTGACTTTTTTATTTTAAAATAACAAAAAAAGTAACTTAAAAAATGGAAATAAAAACTTTTTTACAGCAAAATTTAAAAGGGGTTTTAAAAAAAAATTTTTTTTTAAAGGGGGAGAAAAGCCAGGGGCCCTTGAAGGGAAAAAAAGGGGAAAATTGGGGTCTCCCTTCCCCCAACCATTTTAAACAAGGATCATAAAAAAAACTCGAACAATATTAATTTTAGTTTGTTTTTTTTATTTTTGTTTTCGGGATCGGGTATACAACGCCACCCACCCAAATTCGATCCCTTCCCTATATGGGAGTGGCCCCCTAAAAAAAAAACAGGCCAAAATTCTTTTTAAAAATAAAAATAACAATAATCACAACTGCCCCAAAACCTCCCTTTAAATTTTTTAACCAGTGAACTTTTTGCGGGGAAAAGCAAATCACTTTTTTTTTTATGGAGGGGAAAAAAGGGGAAAAAAACCCTTTTTAGTAAACCCCACTTTAAAAAATTTCTTCCCCTACTTTTTTTAAATTTGGTCACAATTACTTTTTTTGCTCGGGGAATTTTTTTCCCCATTTATCAACAAACCCCACATGCTGTTCGCCATTTTGTTTTTCCCCTTTCCCATTTTAGCCTAAGGGGGAAAAAAAATTGATTGGTCATAACCCGGCCCAATCAGAAGCCATTGAAAAGGAAAATTTGGGATTGTTAGGGGCCTGGGGCAAATTTTTTTGTAATTATTTGATTTTTTAACCCATCCCACAGCAACAGGCAAAAAGGTTTAGACCCAACGTTCAAATGTGCCGGGAAATTCTCGCAAGGGGTAAAAGCCTATAATCCACACAAATTTTTAATTAAATTTTTTCGGCAAAAGGGGGAGATTTTTGAAACTTAAATTTGACAATTACACAAAAATAAAAAAATCTGAAGATTCAACAAAAAACACCTTTTAAATTAACCCCCAGTGAATAAAAAAAACACAAAAATTAAACCAAATCAAAGGGAAAATTCAATACTGACAGGCTTTTTAAAGCTACATTTGTTTTTTGGGTTTTAAACATTTCAAGATAGCCCTATATAATTGTCATTATTTTTTTTGGGGGGGGGGGGGGGGGGGGGGGGGGGGGGGGGGGGGGGTGGGGGGGGGGGGTTGCATAAATTTTTCCTTTTTTAAAAAAATTTAGAAAAAAAAAATTTTTTTCGCCCATTTTTTTTTTAGAATAAGAATAATGTAACTTAAAATTTTAGATAAAACTTGTCATAGTTTAAAATTAAAGGGATTTTAAAAAATTTTTTAAAGGGGAAAGACACTCGCCCCAATCAAAAATTCAAAACCTTCCTATATGGGAGCTGGCAACTAATGAACATTTTAAATAAAAATCTTTCACAACAATCCCAAAAACCAAACCTTTTTTTTAAACCCAAAGTTGAAGGTTTGCAAAAGAAAAATCACTTTTTTTTTAATTTTTTGGAAAAGTGAAAAAGGGAAAAAATTTCCTTGGAAAAAAACCACTTTTAAAAAGTTACTGTCACAGTTTTTTTTTGGGCCTCTTTAATTGTTTTTTTGATCTTAACCAAAAAATCAAAAGGCTTTTTTGCCTTTCTTTTTAAAAAATTTTTTTTGTTTGGGGTAGGCCCTAGCCTAAATGAAAAAAAAAATTGGGTTGGGTAAAAATTGGGAACCTATTGGGAAGGGGCATTGACAGAAAAAGGGTACTTGGGTTTTTGGGTTTAAAGGTTTTTAATTATTCGGGGATAACATGCCCACCCGCCGGGATGGGGCAATGGCCCTTAATTTAAGGTCGGGCACAGCAGATCTTTAAAAATTTGGGGGGGGAATTTTCGCAAGGGGTAGTCTTTTAATCCACACTGAAAGGGTTAATTTGAAAAGGGGGAGTTTTCCCGAAACATCAACGAAAAATTTACACAGAAAAAAAAATATCTAAAAGATTCAAAAAAAAAAAACACCTTTAAAATTAATCCCCAGTCAAGTAAAAAATAAAAAAAAAAAAAAAAAAAAAAAACCAATTTAAATCCTATCAATGGCAATTAAAAAAAGGGACGGGGCTATTGAACAAATCATAATGGGGCCAAAAGACAAGGTAGCTACTTCCCAAGGGATGGGCCCCAAACCTTCAAAAAAAATTTTCCGTCCCACACCCCACACACACACACACACACCCCAACACACACACCACACACACACCCCCTACACACACACACCACACCCCCACACCCCACACACCCCACACACACACACCACACAACACACACACACCCCACAGCGAAAGGGGCCCCAAGCACCAGCCCGCTTGGGTTGTGTTTTGGGGCCAGGAAAATGTGTGTATGTGTGATTGTGTGGGGCACACACCCCACCCCCCCCGTGCCTGTATTTTTGGTTCTGTAAATGAAAATTGGGGTGGGGGTTTCCCCAGGGGGGGTGTGGGGTTTGTTTTTTTTCGTTTTTTTTTTCGCCCCAGACCACCGTATAATAATAAAAATGATGTTTGCCCAAATGATGATGAGGGATGATGATGATGAGGGTTTGATGATGATGATGATGATGATGATGGTGATAAAAAAAATAATAAAATAATAATAATAATAATAATAAATAATAATAAAAAATTTTAATAATAAAAAATTTAATAAATAATAGAAATGTCATTTTAACCCTTTATCACGGGAATTTATAAGAAAATTACAACCCCAAAGGGTTTTTATTCAAATCCTTCACAACAAAAAACAAAAAAACCCAAACCAAAGTCATGTAAGGGGAGGGGGAGCAGATTTGTTTGTTTTTTAATACCCAGGGGCCCCCTGTTTTTGCCCAACTTCTGCTGTTATCTCTGTGTGGTTTAAAATTTCCCTCCCACTGCAAATTTTTGCCGCGATTTTCCCAAAAGGGCTTTGGACTTTTAGAAAATTTCCTACAAGTTTTTTCCAATCAAAATTTTATATTTAAAAAAAAAAAAAAAAAATTAAATAAACCCCCACCCATGCACACATGTGAAGTTTTTTTTAACCAAACCATCCCCTGAGAAGAAGAAAAAAAAAAAAGGGAATGGGGGGCCGCTGCATTTTTGTGGCGATGCACTCTCCACGGAAAAAAAAAGGGCACCCCAAAATTTTTAATAGAGAAATTTTCTTAACTTTAAAGGGTGG
>JASPKP010005711.1:0-15410 GCA_030674155.1 Stramonita haemastoma | reverse complement strand
AATAGAAATTTTTAATGATGGGGTGTTGGAAAATTAACAAAAATAATATATGATTTGGTGTGGAGATTTGAAAAATAGCACACCGATTGGGGGGAAAAATTCAGAAAAATAGCACATGCAGTCGGGGAGAACTTAAAAAAATAGCATACATATGCCACGGGTGGAAAATTAACTTAAATAAATATGCAATTGGTGTGGAAATTGAAAAAAAAAAACATAGGGCGTTGGTGAAAATTAACAAAAAACTACAAATGCCATTGGTGTGAAAACTACCAAAATATAGAAAAATTTTGGTGTTGGTATAAAAATCAAAAAAAACAAAATTTTTCCCATTGGTGTGGCAACAAAAACACAGCAATATGCCTTTGAGTAAAATCACAAAAAAGCGGGGGGGGGAATTTTAAAGAGCCTAGCAATTCCCTTTGGGAGGGGAGATAAAATATGCCCCTGTGTGGAAATAAAAAAGAAAATACACACGTGTTGGCTTGGGAATTAACCCTCTGCATTCAATTCTCTGAAAAAAAAAACGCCCCTAGAATTTGCTTTCCACACGAAATCAGGTCAGGCATACATGCTTGCTTGCCTTTTCCCCCTTTTCTAATACATCCACACTATAATACTTCCAGACTCTCAGCAGGGTTTTCTACCTCTAGCCTGAAGGCTTGGCAGGGAAAATTATGAGGTCATAGCATGAGGAAATCACTGTTGAAACCCCGGCAAATCCTGGTTCAGGATTCAGGGGGGAAATTATTAAACCTGGCAAATCTGGTTTGGGGGACTAGGGGTTTAAAACAGAAACAGCACATGCAGTTGGTGCTTCCAAAATATTTTTTCCTCCCCTGTGCGGGGGGCACGGGGAATTGAGTAATATATGTGGGGGTTTGATTCTAAACTGGTTTTTTTTTTGTGTGTGTGGGGTGGGTGTGTTTGTGTGTTGGGGTTGGTGTGTGTTGGTTGGTATGTGTGTTGGGGTTATGAGTGTTGTGTGTGTGGTTTGTGTGTGTGTTTTTGTGTGTGTGTGGGGGTGTGTTTTGGGTGGGGGAGCATGCATGTACACACAAACATATGGTATAAAGTTTTCTTGAATTTATATATATTTTTTTTCATTTTTTTTAAAAATTTTTTTTTCCATTTTTATAATATTTTTATTCAAGTATTGTGAAGACCCCAACTTGAAAAAATTAAAATTCTAAAAGAGTGTTTATCATTATCACTTTTACATCATCATTATTATTACAAACCATTAAATCTGAATTGCCTACAAAACAAAAACCTATGAACTTTTGTTTCACATTAACAATTTACAAAAAGGCCACATATCAACAATAGATGTCTTTAAAAAGGCCCTTTTTATTGTTTCATTACAATAACACTACAAAATAAAATTTTTTTTATTATTTCTTTATGTTTTTTCATAACAATTCCCAAAAAAAAATCAAACTACAATATTAATACAACAAGGTAAAACATGACACACTTGCTTAAATGTTTCCACGTATCAAACACATAAAAATGTAACACTATTTACATTTTTTCCATAACCAACATCACAAAACATTTTTTAGAAATCACAAAAAACCACATCACAAAATATGAAATGATCATTTGCATTATGTTTACATTAGTCAACCCCAAAAGAATATAAAATATGACATTATTATGTCTTGTGCACCATAAAACAACATGAACCATATCGTTTTAAAAATCATGTTGGAATGTATTTGGTATGTACAAATGGAGGAGGATGGGAGAGAGGGTCTAGAAATCATGGATGAGGGAAGCATATATAATGTGTATACACATCTATACATACACAATTCGTACACTTGTACACACACACATGTACACACACACACAAACACACAAACACACACACACACCACACAGTCTCTCTCTCTCTGTGTCAGCCCCCCCCCCCCCCCCCCAACACACACACACACAAATACACACAGTCTCTCTCTCTCTGTCACCCCACACACACACCACCACCCTCCCACACACACACACACACACACACACACACACACACACACACAACACACACACACACACACAGAGTCTCTCTCTCTCTCTCTCAGCCCCCCCCCCCCCCCACACACACACACACACACAAATACACACAGTCTCTCTGTCACCCACACCCACATGCACACACACACACACACACAAACACACATCTATTTCCTATTCTTCATAACAAGAAGAGAAGAAAAAAATAGATACAAAAAAAATTTACAGAAAAAAAAGCTACAAAAAGCCATGAAAGACTTATACAGAGGCACTTGTCAATACAGAACGAGGATAAAATACATCATTACTTACATACCAGGATTTTCAACAGACCTTATTTTTGCATCGGTTTTCGTTTATCACACTTTTCTTGACATTGGCTGGGCAACATGTCAACAAAGTAATTAAAAAAATAATAATAATAACATGTTGTTTTCAACTCTTAGAATAACAAAACATTGCTTTTTATCACCCATTTTCTGGGGGGGGGAAAGGGAGGGGGGGGGGGGGAACAAACAGAGCTTTCTTCTGTACCAATTTTTTTTTCAATGAAAACAACAAAAACAGAAACAATAAACGACCACCCCACCAACCTGCCCCACCCATCACAAAAAAACCCAAGCAAATAATACACAAACAAAAAAAATCTATCTCACTATAAAAACACCCTTACCTGTCAAGATTTCTTTTCCTAGGAAATAAATTCCTGAACAATGAAATGGAGTCTCTTGTTCCAATACATCTTTTGTAAATAAAAAAAAAATCTACCCAAACATCTAAACAAAAATATAAAATATTATAAAAAAAAAGTAAAAACATAAAATAAAAACACCTCCTCTGTAGGGATGCTGGGGACCTGTCAGTATAGACAGCATCCTCCCTCCCAGAAATTCTGTGCTATAAATTTCCTCTTTTCTATCACTCTTCTTTGTTTCTACCTTCTTCCTTATCTTCCTACCACCTCAATGTCTGTTTTTCTGCCTTGTTGGTCCATTCTCAAGCCTTTTTTCCAGGAAGACTGAAAAGATAACAACTCTCTCTTATGCCGAAATTGGAAGCACTGGGCCTGACTTGTCAGGCGCTAAACGGCAGCATGACGCATCTTCGTTCACATGTTCAAAATACTGTTCAAATACAGGCATTAGATCTGTCACGACACTCAGTGGTTTTGTGAATGAAACAATCCCAATGGTTTATCACTGAACCGTTATTATACACAACTAGTTCTCTCAAATGGATGGTTTGTATTCTTGTTTTCGCTCACATAACAGACAACAGTAGTAGCTGTCTGAGCGTTTGATGACAAAGAAGAAAAAAATAACTAAGTTGAAACACCACACAAAAACCCCAATGAACTAAAAACATGGTCCCTAACAACACGTCATGAACCATCACAATCAGCTACCAGCTCCAGTGAAGCAGCTTTAAAACCAGCCCTGGGATGGGAATTGAAAATCGATGACCAAAAAAACAAAAAGCAGGAATATTTTATCCGTCTTTGACAAACTTTGAGAGCAAAGTGTGATCCAAACAGTGGAGAATGTCACTGGGATGATGAGGCTTCAACAAATTCAAAGATTTCACAGCAAGGTAAATGCATGCATACAGAAGTAGACACAAGGCCTACATCTAAGTAATCAGCACTCGCTACAGATTACTACAGGGTGGGTCTGTAAATGCAACTCTCCACCACTTAATAAGTCACATTGCACTGGAGGTCAATTTGTAGTTGTTAACATGGTATATCTACAATTAGAAAAAAATGAACTAGCTATCCAATGCAATAAAAAAAAACTTGAACATTTATTGATTGAAAATCAGACAACTCTATGAACATTTTTTTTATGAATTGAAATGCTAAACTCCTGGAAATGACAAAATGAGAAACTGACAAATTTTGCAGTGTAATAGGTGGTCAAGATGAGGGCAGGGGTGGGTGATTTTTAAAATGTTTTAAAAGCTAAAGGAAATAAATTTACACCCGGATGCCTCAGTACAAGGTAGAAGAAAGCTCATGATTTTACTTTACATTGAAATCACAAAAATCACCTACCTACCCCAACCTGCCTAAAATGGCTCCTAGCAGAAAAGTGGGTCAAGTACAATGTGACTTATTTTGTGATGGAGGGTCACAAATAACATATGCTGCAATGCTTGCAAGGGGAGGGAAACCCAAAGGGTCTCTCGAACAATACATAAACAATGAAACTTGCTTAACTATTATCATCTCTGTCACAGGAGTTTAAAAAAAAAAAAAAAAATTCTGGTGAAAAAAAACAACTGTGTTACTCAGTACTTTTTTTTCCCTTTTTCAAAAATAACCCCCAAAACAACAGCAATACTGATGTAAAAAAACAACAACCCCAAAACACCCAAATACACCACTCACAATATTTGTTTTTTCCTTTCTGATTAAAAAAAAATCCTTAAGTGAAGAAGAAACAAAAAGTTTACTGGTTTTTTTTTTTTTTAAGTTTACTGTTTAAATCACAAGGATTTTCCTACCCCTCCCTTTCACGAAAAAAACCAACAAAAATCCCCCCAAAATAGCACACGACTAAAAAAAAAAAACAAACACCCCAAACAATTTCCCGCTCACCGATCCTCCGACCCTCGCTGGGGGTCCCGAACCTCTTCCTCCTCCTCCCCACTCCCACACGCTTTATCCTCCCCATCCTCACACTCCGCCGTCACCTGTGGCGGCAACACACAATCCTTGGCGATGTCGTCATACAGCGGCGGGGCATCCGACACATCCGCGGGGGGGCAGAATACCCCCCTACCTCCGCCGTCACCATCTCGTACGCCGGAGGCTGCAACGGACCGGCACCCATCACCAACTGCTCGCAGCGAAATTTCGCCGAAATACGGAATATGTAAGAAATCGTCGCCACCGGCAGCCGCGAACTGTACGGTGACCGGACGACCTTGAGGGCCGCGCTCCATGCGGGCGGTGGCCGAGTGGTGGAGGTAGTAGCGCTGTCGGTTGAAGAGGAGCATGAGGGAGGCGGAGGTGCCTGCCAGCCCCAGGGAGGAGCAGAGGAGGGGGAAGGCCCAGTACAGCTGGCCCATGTCCGTGCGGTGGACGTAGTGGACGTGGAACTGGAAGGCGAAGATCAGGCTGCCTGCCGACCCAGCAAACCTGCACAGTCACAGGGGACACAGGCTGTAACAACAATACTGATGGAACTGGAAGGCCAAGATCAGGCTGCCTGCCGACCCCAGCAAACCTGCACACAGGGGACAGGCTGTAACAACAATACTGATGGAACTGGAAGGCCAAGATCAGGCTGCCTGCCGACCCCAGCAAACCTGCACAGTCACAGGGGACAGGCTGTAACAACAATACTGATGGAACTGGAAGGCCAAGATCAGGCTGCCTGCCGACCCCAGCAAACCTGCACACAGGGGAGCAGACTGTAACAGAGGTTTTGTCTTTTCCTATATAGCCAGGGCGAGGGGCGGGATAGCTCAGTGGTCAGAACGCTCGCTTTTTCCCCCCAGTCAAGTTAAGCAGCGTCGAGTGTGGTTACCAGTTGGATGGGTGACTGTTTACGCGCCTTGGCTTCAGTACAGACCCCCCAGTTCACCCAGCTGTAAATGGGTACCTGCCATCTTTAGGGTCAGGGAAGGTAAAGCAGCGAGGGAGAGGAGATGGGCGCTGCCCTCAACATGCTGGCCCCTTGAGAAGCTGAGGTCTCTGACGCCTCGCTCCCCTACGACTGACTGGGTTATGGGACACCGTTGCCTTACCTTTACCTTATATAGTGACGGAGAGGAGATGGGCATCACCCTCAATATGCTGGCCCCTAGAGAAGCTGAGGTCTCTGATGCCTCACTCCCTTACGACCACATAGGTTATGGGAACACCTTTACCTTTTATTTAGCTCAGTCCCTACCATTATCATGGTGTTTGCGTACACATTTTTATCTTTTGATAACAGACAGAATAACACAATAACTGATGCAGAACTAAGAAACTTTTTTAAAGAGAAAAAAAAATGCAAAGCAGACCAAACAAACAACAGACAAGAGAAAGCAAAGTATGACAAAAGCATATACACTACTTACAAACAACAACAAAAACCAACCACCCTCCAGGGGAAACAATCACAGGGACATTGGAAAAAGAAAAAAATACAACTTCATTTACAGACAGAAACACAAGACCAGAAATCAATCAAAAAGAAAGCAAATATTTCTACAGTTTACACAGAAAAGGGTACTAGGCTGACGAGCCAACTGACTTTAGTCATTACAAAAAATAATGATTGTGATGAATCATTTTCTTATGTGCAAGATCTTGTCTTTGCAACTCAATCCTTTGCGCTTTGATTTGCTTTTTGCAAGATATAGTGCTATATAAATTCCATGTATTATTATTATCATTAATCCACTCTACTCTCTTCTTTTGCTCCAGCACATATAATTGCCTGGTTACAAGTGGGCACCACACACATTTGCTGCACACACACATGCAAGCACGCACGCACACACACCACAACAACACACGCATTCATGCATGCACACATGCATTCACACACACATACAAACAAGAGCATACATCCATACACTACCTTATACACATAAATAACATACTTGCACACAAACTTCCAAGAAATAAATTTATCTAAGGGAAGGCCTGTCAAAAAAAAAAAGTCTGTTCTGCCTTTCTCAAAATTTGGTTGAGTTCTAGGCCTGTCCATTCGCTGATGTTGTCCTCCCATCTCTTCCTTGGTCTGCCTCTTTTTCTTCCTCCTTGGACAGTGCCTTGCAGTATTGTTTTTGCAATACTGCAAGGAATAGGATTAAACATATAAATTTAACAAGGTCGAAACGACACAGTGCACAAATCTAACATCACTCAGTCAAGAGTGCTAAATTTAGCGCGCTCCTTTCTTTTACCTAGTCCAAGTGTGGTCAGTTCCTGCTATGAATAGAATTAGCTGTCCCAGCTGGGCTGGGATGGGACGGGTTAATTAGCAGCTGAGAGGAGCTAAAAGTGGGGGAAACTGACAGCTGTGCAGAAAGAACTCACATGCGATGAGGGAGAGGCCCTCGATGGGACGACCTGGGCTGATAAATTTTACAAGGTCGAAACAACAGAAACAACTCACATGCGATGAGGGAGAGGCCCTCGATATGACGACCTGGGCTGATAAATTTTACAAGGTCGAAACAACAAAAACAACTCACATGCGATGAGGGAGAGGCCCTCGATGTGACGACCTGGGCTGATAAATTTTACAGGGTCGAAAACAACAGAAACAACTCACATGCGATGAGGGAGAGGCCCTCGATATGACGACCTGGGCTGATAAATTTTACAAGGTCGAAACAACAAAAACAACTCACATGCGATGAGGGAGAGGCCCTCGATATGACGACCTGGGCTGATAAATTTTACAAGGTCGAAACAACAAAAACAACTCACATGCGATGAGGGAGAGGCCCTCGATGTGACGACCTGGGCTGATAAATTTTACAAGGTCGAAACAACAGAAACAACTCACATGCGATGAGGGAGAGGCCCTTGATAATGACGACCTGGGCTGATAAATTTTACAGGTCGAAACAACAGAAACGACTTACATGCGATGAGGGAGAGGCCCTTGATGTGACGACCTGGGCTGATAAATTTTACAAGGTTCAAAACGACAGACACAACTCACATGCGATGAGGGAGAGGCCCTCGATGTGACGACCAGGACTGTGACATCGCTCCTGACCAGCCCGTGAGAAGTTGCGGTAGTAGCCACACCACAGCATCAACACAAACAGGATCAGGGCAATACTGCATGTGGCCCGTGCAGCGTTGATCCATGCTGAAAGATATATAACATTTATAAATATATCTGCCATCATTGAGCCATGCTGAAAGATATATAACGTTTATAAAATATATCTGCCATCAATGATCCATGCTGAAAGATATATAACGTTTATATATATATATATATATATATATATATATATATATATATATATATATATATAATATATCTGCCATCATTGATCCATGCTGAAAGATATATAACGTTTATAAATATATCTGCCATCATTGTTCCATGCTGAAAGATATGTAACGTTTATAAATATATCTGCCATCATTGATCCATGCTGAAAGATATATAACGTTTATAAATATATCTGCAATCATTGATCCATGCTGAAAGATATATAACGTTTATATATATATATCTGCAATCATTGATCCATGCTGAAAGATATATAATGTTTATAAATATATCTGCCATCATTGATCCATGCTGAAAGATATATAACGTTTATAAATATATCTGCAATCATTGTTCCATGCTGAAAGATATATAACGTTTATATATATATATATATATATATATATATATATATATATAATATATATATATATATATATATATATATATATATCTGCAATCATTGATCCACGCTGAAAGATATATAACATTTATAAATATATCTGCCATCATTGAGCCATGCTGAAAGATATATATAACATTTATAAATATATCTGCAATCATTGATCCATGCTGAAAGATATATATTACATTTATATATATCTGCAATCATTGATCCATGCTGAAAGATATATAACATTTATAAATATATCTGCAATCACTGATCCATGCTGAAAGATATATAACATTTAAATATATCTGCCATCATTGATCCATGCTGAAAGATATATATAACATTTATAAATATATCTGCCATCATTGATTCATGCTGAAAGATATACACAACATTCATAATCTTCAATCTTTGAATCAATCAACATTGATCCATGCTGGAGAAAAAAAAAAATATATATATATATACATACATACATACATACATACATACATACATACATACATACACACACATTCTTTAGATAGTTTTGTTGGTAAGTCATGTAACAGTATATTAAATAGAAAAGGGGCTATAACAGAACCCTGTGGTAAACCCATGTGCAGTGACCTAGTGTGTGAATACGTATTCCCTACTCTTACTTGCATACTTTGGGGATTTTCATTATTCCTATTTTGCTCTGTGTAGACTCTAAGTCGGTACTGTATGCTATAAAATCCCCAAATTCCAAGAAAGTATCCAGAATCATTTTTGAAATTAAATACGTCATACACCTTCTAAGTTTAAGAGGTATTCCGGTTCATTTTTGTTGGGTACCTTCACATGTTGGAATATTTCCAAACGAGTGGGCTGATAGAGCTGCAAAAAAAGGGGGCAAGACATGATTTGGAATCAATAGAACTACATGTTCCCTTATCTCTACAGGAGGGATACCACATATTAGAACAAACGTCATGGAGTAAGTTGAAAGAATCTGTTCAATTCAAGGAACAATGTCTAAAAGATTGTCTGACTAGTTCCCTTACTTCATGTTACATATCTCCCTCTAAAATAAAGTTAAGTGTCAAAACCGCAAGAAGAGTAAATGCATTGTATTTTAGAATGAAGTTAAATGCATTCATCACAAAATTTTGCAAAAATGTCAAATGTCTATGTGGAGATCACATTACAAATACCCATATCATATTTGAGTGCCCAATTGTAAAGCCCCTCTTACCTGTATTTTCCGAGCAGTCTATGAAAAATGTATTTGAAAATTCAAAGTTAGCCTTTGCCATTGCTCGATGTTTATTGCACAGTCCACTTGAACATTTGTTGTAGTTACATTATTGATGTTTAATGTTCACACTTTGTTAAATTTCAACTTTTCTCATGTCTAAGTTGTTTTTTTTTTTTTTTTTTTTAAATTTATATATATGTATAAAGTATTATTACCTTTTCATGTACAAAAACATCCACCCACATGTTAACTCTTCAGTCTTTTCTTCTCCCACTCCTTCCACTCCCTTCTTCAACTTCCTTACTTTCCACTTTCCTCGTCTAATATCACTGAGTGTGAACAGACGTTAAATTGAAGACAACAACAACAACACACACATTCATAATGCGCAATCATTGATCCATGCTGAAAGATATATAATATGACATTCATAATGCTCAATCCCTGAATCAATCAATACGGATGCGAATTGAGAGTGTTGCTAAAATTACCTGACCAACACTGCAGGTGTCTGTATCTCTCCGGCCCGGTTGATGCCGGGATATATTACAACCCTGTCAAGTAGCTCAAGCGGATGCACTTCCACACCAGCATCATTACATCATCCTCATCACTACTGATCATCATGCAAGATATACAACACGTCATAATCCACAATCATTGAATATTGATCCATGCTGAAAGATATACAGCATTCATAACCCACAATCATTGAATCAATCAATATTGATTCATGCTTAAAGATATTCATACAACATTCATATTCCGGTATCATTGAATCAATCAATAGTGATCCATGCTAAAAGATATACAACATTCATAATCCACAATCAACACACACACACACACACACACACACACACACACACACACACACACACACACACACACACACACACTCACTCACACACACACACACACATACACACACACACTCACTCCTCTCTCTCTCTCTCTCTCTCTCTCCTCTCTCTCTCTCTCTCTCTCTCTCTCTCTCTCTCTCTCTCACACACACACACACACACACACACACACACACACACACACACACACACACACACACACACTTGTACACACACACACACACACACACACACACACACACACACACACACACACACACACACACACACACACAACACACTTGTATATATATATACACACACCCTTAGTGTTGTTGTAACATTACATTGCTACAAAGTGAACAACAAAACAAGTACCCAACCTGAGTGTGCCTGCATGCATACATAGATACAAACATAAATTCATACATGTATACAAACACGTATACATGCATTTGCAACAACCTGAAAGCTACTCTGACGCAGGCCAGCAAAACAACTCTTGTCTCGCTTGAGCAGTGTTCCGGCTTAGGGATGAATGAGTTAAGCCTTCAATGCTCAATGGTTTCTTCTGTCAGTCTTCCTGGTTTTTCTTTTCAATGGTGTTAAGCTTTTGAACACTCATTTTGCACTGCTGCAGTACATGGTATACTACTGTATACATACCCATGGGCATACCGTAAGAAAAATGGGATGAGATTTTTAAAAAAACAACTTTTTTTTAAAAGCATTAATTGTATATAGATCTATGAATGATTCTGCAAATATGTAAATATTTACATGTATTCTGGGGCTTTTAAAAAAGTTTTCACATTGGAAGGAGTCTCTGAGAAAAGTGTGTGTGTATATAATATATATATATATATATAATATATATATAAGAGAGAGAGAGAGAGAGAGAGAGAGAGAGAGAGAGATTTATTTATTATTTATTTATTTATTCTTTTATATCGAGGATAACAGAATAAGCAATCATGTGTTTTTTTTCATCCGGTCCCCGTGTGTATGCAGTTTTGTAAATATTGTCATCTGTTCCCACCGGCACACGATGGCCTACTCTTACGAAAAGCGGAACAGGATTTAACGTGTGCGCAAGATGTTCTGCGTGCGTTCGCACACGGGGCCTCGGTTTAAAGTCTCATCCGAAGAGAGAGAGAGAGAGAGAGAGAGAGAGAGAGAGAGAGAGAGAGAGAGAGAGAGAGAGAGAGAGAGAGAGAGAGAGAGAGAGAGAGAGAGAAAGAGAGACAGAGAGACAAAGACAGAGAGACAGAGAGAAAGAGAGAGACAGAGAGACAGAGACACAGACACAGACAGAGACAGAGAGACAGACACAGACAGAGAGACAGAGACAGAGACAGAGAGAGAGAGACACTTTACCTTGACACTCTCCTCCACACCCACACACCAATCCTACAGCTACATACCATCCATACATACACACACAAACACACACCAACAACACACACACACACAGAGTGACACACACACAGAGTGACACACACAGTGACACACCACCACACACACCCACACACACAACAGTCCCCCCCCCCCCCCCCCCCCCCCCACACACACACCCAACCACACACAAAAACCACACACAAAACACACCAACAATCCCCCCCCACAACACAACACAACACAACACAAGACCCCCCCCCCCCCCCCACCACACACACACACACAAAACACAACACAAACACACACAACACAACACAACACAACACACACTCCCCCCACCACACCACACCACAACACACAACAACAAAAATCAAACCGACTGACGTGGATTGGAACTGTGGACGTTTGGAGACGCAAGACGTGGAGGGTACGATGCAGGCCTGCCATAGCCCCACGGTTTGGTCGACCATGCCATACTGCTTCAGGTGCAAGATGCCCCAGTAGGGCAGAGCGTAGGCGATGACGTACACCAGACTGCTGAAGATCAGCCCAGAAAACCCAATCCTGTAGCCCAGGTGACGATGTCGCCACAGAACCATTGTTGTTGGAGAGTATTTGACCGAAGTGTTGTTAGAGAGTAATTTTTGGCTTCTAGTACTACTGTAGAATCTGTTTTTGAGTTTTTGTGAATAGGATTTTTAGGGGGAGTATGGTTAAATAGTAGATGTGTTCACTTTGTTTGTTTTTTTATTCTAACTGAACTTATTTGACTGTTTGTGTGAATTCGATTCTTTGAAGATGATTAAAGAAAGAGTAGATTTTTCAATTTGATTTTGTTTTTCTTTTTGTTGTTTGATTCTTTCTGAATGATTTTGATTTGATTCGTACTCTCTCTTCCTTTCTGTTGAATTCCCGTTATTCTGTCTTTCAAACTGTGTCCACTTGCATCATCATCATCATCATTTATCAAGCTCTCTTCACTACATTATGTTGGCATTCTGTTTTTTTAACAGCAATTGTTTACCAGCATAGGGTGTGAGTGTTACAATTTTCATTGACATTTGACTGACATGCAAAGGTTATAATTTGTTGAGTCACAAACATAGAAAGTGAAGGAGATGTAAATTGTTGGTAGTCTCCAAGAACTTCAAATCCGATGCTATTTGTGGAGGTCAGAACCGCATCAGATGCAAGAGTAGGACCTGAAACAGAAATTTGTATATATATATTTATATATATGTATAGTTTATATATATATATATATATTTTTTTTTTATATATATACATGTGTGTGTGTGTGTGTGTGTGTGTGTGTGTGTGTGTGTGTGTGTGTGTGTGTGTGTGTGTGTGTGTGTGTGTGTATGTGTGTGTGTGTGTGTGTGTATCACTGATTATTCTGCTTCGAGAAACTACTGCTGGGTCTCATAATTTTTTTTTTAATTTCAAGCTGCTAATGTGTTATCTATCATTCCATGTAAAATGTATCAATCAATAAAACCTTACCTACTATTGCTGTATGAAAACCCAAGCAGGTGTGCACATCTATACATATAATCATATATAAAAATATATATATATATATAATGTATGTTGAAACACACACATTTAAAAGCAAGCAAGTGCACACACACACACATGTATACTAACACACACACACACACATACATACACACACACACACACACACACACACACACATGCACACACACACACATATGTATACATACATAAACACACACACACATTTTAATTATTTTATACCAACACTCACACATACAACCCCCACCCCCCAACACACACACACACACACACACACACACACACACAAAACACACACACAAACACACAGAGTCAAACACACAGAGTCATACACACACACACGCACACACACACACGCACACACACAACCCCCCCAACCCCCAACACACATAATGATATATACAACACTACCTCCCCCCTTACACACACACATACCCCCACCCCACCCCAAAACACACACACCACACACACACACACACACACACACACACACACACACACACACACACAGAGTCACGCAAACTGTGTAACCCACACCAGCACTTCAACAAGGACAAACAACCCACTTCCTAGTACTACTACTACGACTGAACAAAGCTTCAAGTGTTTATATTATGATGTAGACACAGAAACACAATAGAATCAGACACCAACACCACATCACACACTAGGCTTCATTCATTGATCAATCTGGTTCGTAGTCCAGCCGACCACTAAGGCCGAAACTAAACAGGATGAGTCATCAGTATACTACACAGACTCTTGACAGATTTCACAATCAAGCTTTTGTTGATCGCTGGTGACTTCATAATAGAGTTCGCTTTGTTTGCCTGTAGAGTTGCTTTATTATCTAGACATTTTCTTTCTTTCTTTCCAGTTTCTGCACAGTTGGTTTGCATACGATGTATGACAGTGTTGGATTTTTTTTCTTTCTCAGTTCCTTAATCTTACTCCTAGGCTACTGCTCCGAGGTTCACTAATGGTAAGATTCTACATACATGTATGTATACAGGCCTGTATTCTTTTGCATGAAAATTACAAGGCCTCCCTCCCCAGGTAGAGTATATTGCCACAAATAAACCCCATTTTAAAAAAAATGGGAGAAGGGGTCTGCCTGTAGAGTATTGTAAACTTCCATATTTATCTGAAATACATCATTGTAAGAGTGTGTTTTTTTTCTGAAATACAATAATTTTGACAGAAAAAAACCTCTTGTTGCCATAGATTCTTTAAATGTTTGAGCTGACTGCATATTACACACAGGCCTAAGTCACTCAGACTACCACTGATGATCTTGTAGATGCGGGGAAAAGTGTAAGTTCTAAGAGGATCAAACCAGCAACCTCTCACTTTCTACAAAGGCGTCTTACCTCTAGGGCACCAGCCCACACCAGACCTTGCCTCACACTACAGCCATTTTGCAAACAACTTTTGAGTTAAATGAGGCTACTGTATCATATTTGATCTGACACTTAGAGACTACTAGTAGCAGTACCACTATCACAACTGTTCATGATGTACTGATAGTTACTGTGGTAGTGATACAAAAACTACTATCGTAAGTATCAACCAAAAAATGTATGATCCTTGGACTTCTTACCCATGCCTGATAAGGAATGCTGTTTCCGTGTTTGGGTAAACTCATGTCAATGGTGGATAGCCTCAATTTTTTTGTTCTCTAGAATTCCCTTCAAAGGCTTGTTTTGTTCATGAATAAATTATAACAAAAAATTTAAAAGGGGCACATCACACAAACATCTGGACTGGCCAAGACAGTCTTACAGGAAACAGTACAGGGTGGAGACGAAGAGGCAGACAGAGGAAACGATGGGAAGACAACATCAGAGAGTGGACAGGCCTTGGGTGGAGAGATCTGCTACAGAGGGTAGAGCTCAGGGGGGGGGGGGGGGGGCTGGAGGGAGCTGGTTGCAAAACCCTCAGGGGGGCTACGATCCGCGGACTATGGACAGGTGAAGAAGAAAAAAAAGAATAATACATTCGGACTTAAGCCCACAGGGAGCGGGGCAGCCTGGTAGAGCAGTGTGCTCTTG
>JASPKP010005710.1:5000-10000 GCA_030674155.1 Stramonita haemastoma | reverse complement strand
ACAGAATGGCAACAGAACAACCATCTACTGATGCTGTACCTGGCCACAGGGACAGAGGGTCAGAAGAGCCAAGGAAGCAGTCCTTGGATCAGAAAGACAATGAAAAGAACGCCTACAGGAAGGAACAACAGGGGCAGAGTAAAAACGAAGGTGCATACCTCTACTTGGGAACAAACAGCAGAAAGTCATGTGCAAACATCCCATGAAGATGCCAGATCAACAAGATGGAACTATGGTTCGAATCCTAGGTGGAACCAAATATCGGACATGTCATCCTCAAAGGTGGCTGGCAGCGACTCACAAAACCATATTAAACGAAATGCAAGTCTTCCCAACTTATGCAGTATGAATGAATTTCCCCCCCTGAACAGAGAGTCACCAGCCAGGACAGCTCCTCAGAAGGCTACAGGACAGAGGGTTGACTCCCCATTTATCAGTTCTGCATTCTCCAGGGACTGGGTACCCCAAGCCGGCAACTCGGAAACGATGGTGCCAGGTGATGAAATGACAAGCTCATGCACACGACCTTCCTGCAGAGTGCCTGAAGGGAATGAGTGTGCCAAAAAATACAGCCAGTGCTTCTGCTCAGGATGGAGACCACAGGGATGCACAAGATAATATGGCAACCACCTTTACCCGAGAGACAGGATGTGATGATCTAGATATCAACACACAGCAATGTATACCAGCCATTAACAGAAGATGAAATGATGGCACCTGTGATGACGCCGCCCACTCCAGAGGTACAGCACGACGACAGCCGACTCTTGTCAAACAAGTTCTGGACCCATGGGAGTGTCTGCAGAAGATGGACAAAGCAGCATGCCCTCATCTCCGGACAGACAGAAAGAAGACAGCCTCCTCCATGACCAGACAGGCAAAGACGCAAGCCTGACCATTGAAAATGAAGTGACAACCGCCACTCCTGTACATCGGCCTGTGACCCGCAGCAAGGCAAGGTGTAAGCAAATGCACCTGACGGGATTCTTTCCCTCAGCTCAGGGTCTCGTTCCTCCGAACAGGAACAAAGGCCCAGTCACCTGCTGCCAGTAGTAGTCCCAAATAGGGACTCGGCCCTGCCCATGTCTGCCAGGAGATTAGAAATGAATTGTCACACAATTTAAGATTCCTGACATACAATGTAGAAGGACTTAGTACAATCTATCATGCAGATTTAAGATCGTATTATATCCAAATTTGATATTTAAATTGTACTGACAGAAAACATTCACTACAGACTTCCCTTCACATCTTTTCCCAATGCATAATGTATATATTTCAAATGCTGTCAAAGTCTCAAATGCACCACAGCTCGGCTGTGTGGGGGAGTAGCTTTGCTAGTTAGGAAACACATCGCTCCTCTTATTTCCCAGGTTCATCTAGAATATGACAACTGTATTGTGCTGACACTGGCTAAAGCGCTTACAGGTCTGGACAGAGACTGTGTCTTAATTGGCATATATTTACCTCCACAATATAGCCCATATTATTCTGAAACAGGACATTTACAATGGTGTTTCTCTTTTGGAAAATATCATCTTAGATATCCTAACAAGACATAGGAAATATGCCCATAATAATTATGGGCGACCTGAATGCAAGGACTGGCAATGCCAATGCTCATGAGGACGAACTGCCGTGTAATATTTGTGATTATGATGGCAATGTTAACGATGTTGACTCATATCAGCGGGCTTCAGCTGATGGGGTTTCGAATGATTTTGGAAAGTATTTGCTGAATGTTTGTGAGCAATTTGTCTGGTTCTTTTGAATGGTCTGGTAAATCATAGATTTGATTCTAGCTGTACGTATGTTTCATATAATGGCTGCAGTGTAATAGATTATTTTATAATATCAAGATGGTATCTCTGAGATGGCTACAGAGTTGACAGTCAGTGAGAGAATAGAGTCAAAACATATGCCTTTGGAGCTAACACTGAAGTGTAAAGATATAAATACCAACATAACCTATAGGCCCAGAGAGATGTCCATACAAAAATATAGGTGGGACTGTCAAAAGTCAGAGGAATATTCTAACATGTTTAAAACTGACTGTATTTCTAAAAAATTTTAAAGAAGCATACGATATGATTGATTTAGACATAGAAGTAGCAATTAAACAACTTTATGAGATTATTAGTTTAGCAGGAGCCCCTATGCTAAAGACAGTTGTATTTGGTAAATTTGATAACAATCCGTGGTTTGATTTTGAATGCAGGGAGAAAAGGAGGTTAGTGAGATATGCTCTTAGAAATTATCGGAAAACATACTAAAGATGATAACGCTTCAAAAGATGATATAGAGACCCTGAGAATTAAGTATACAGATCTCAGGAAAGAGTACAAGTTTTTGTTAAAAGAAAAGAAAATCGGGTACAAAAGACAAACAATGAAAGTGTTAGAAGACTCTTTAAGTGACCCTCAGAGATTCTGGAACACAGTAAGGAAACACATTGGAAGACCTGTGTGCCAAAGTAGCATTTCTTCTGAAGAGTGGTATAATCATTTTTCTACTGTATTTAGCCAAAGTGATCCCAAGTCGGATACAGATGAGACATTTAACTGTTCCTATTCCTCTGATACTTCAGCCACCTTACAAGTAGATATTACAATACTTGAGCAAGAAATTACACACCAAGAAGTAGTACAGGCTATATCTACATTAAAAAACAATAAAGCTGCAGGTCCAGATGGATTCTCTGGGGAATTCTATAAATATGCAGGCCCAGAGGTTGCATTATTTCTAACTAAATATTTCAATAAATTGTTTACATCTGGCAGTTTTCCACTTCAATGGTCAGAAGCAGTCATTCAGCCAATACATAAGAAAGGTGACATCAATTCTCCTGATAATTATAGAGGCATCTCCTTACTAAACGTATGTGGAAAACTTTATAGCTACATTCTCAATAAGCGTTTATCTATATGGTTAGAAGAAAACAAAGGACTAAATGAAGCACAGGCAGGATTTAGACGTAGTTATAGCACAGTCGACCATATATTTACCCTTTTGTCATTAATTCAGAAACAGTTTGCTAACCATGGAAAGCTGTACTGTGCCTTTATAGACTTCAAGAAGGCCTTCGATTTGGGTTAATAGGCATTGCTTGTGGTCTGTACTTAGAAAAAATGGTGTCAAAGGAAAAATGTACAGAGCTCTGCAAAGTATGTACAACATTGTAAAAGCAAGGGTTAGTGTGGGAGGTGAATTAACTGATATTTTCATGTGTCCTGGAGGACTGAGGCAGGGAGACATTTGTAGCCCTGTTTTATTCTCTCTTTATATTAACGAGTTAGCGGTTGAACTTGTTCAGAGAGGAAAAACATGGTATATCTTTAACCCCAGACCAAATGCAGATACTGATACTACTCTTTGCAGATGATGTAATACTGTTATCATACACTAAAGTTGGTCTGCAAACGCAATTAAATATATTAAGTGACACAGCAAAAAAGTTGGGATTGTTAGTGAATATGGAGAAATCAAAAGTTTGTCGTATTTCGAAAAGGTGGCCACCTTGCTGTACGAGAAAAATGGCTCTATAATGGAAACAATCTCGAAGTGGTAAACCAGTACAAATACCTAGGAGTTATTTTTTCCACAGGTCTGTCCTTTTCTTATGCATTGAAGGACATGGCTAGTAGGGCAAAAAAAGGTGTAATCGGTATTTTACGTTTGTTGTGGTCTCTCGGTAATCAGTCCCCTAAAATATTTTTCAAACTCTTTGACTGTCAGATTCAGCCAATTTTAACGTATGGTTCTGAGGTATGGGGTCTCTTAGCTGATCATTCTGTCATTGAAAGAGTACATGTCTTTGCAATTAAAAGATTTTTAAATGTGAGCATTAGAACACCAAATGCCCTGGTATATGGAGAGACCGGTAGATTTCCACTCTTTGTCAATATTATACCCGTAATATAAAAATACTGGATAACTCTTACAAGAATGAATACAGATCGTATTCCATATAAATCATACAACATGCTGCTTAACCTCCATAGTAATAATAAGAATAATTGGGTCTCTACAGTCTGCTTTACCCTATATCGGTTATGGCTTTGGTTTTGTGTGGGAATGTCAGGGAGTGGCGGATGCAAGGATATTTTTTGGCAGAATTCAGACAACGTCTTAAGGATTGTTACACTCAAAGCTGGAACAGTGAAATCAACACAAAAGAGCGTTATGCCTTCTATTCCTTATTGAAACAAAATCTTTGTCTGTCTGATTACCTACTCATTGTTCAAAATAGTGCTGTGAGGAAGTATTTAACAAGAATGCGCCTGGCGTTTCACCATTAAGATGTCACAAAAAACCGTTACAATACGACACAAAAATGTTCTGACTGCCCTTTCTGCCAGGGTATCCTCGAGTCCGAAGTACATTTCATGTTTATATGTCCAAGATACAATCTGATACGGGAAAAGTTTATACCTGCAAAATTTTATAATCAACCATCTACTTTCAGACTGGCGTTGCTGTTTCTCAAGCACAACACATGCAAAGTCAGCAATGTATTACGTCAAAAGTGCACTTCATTTAAGGTCATCTGCTGTGGAGTAGACAACATGATTGTGAACCGTTTGCATTTATATGTTTTCATATTGCTGATTGCAACTGTTATAATTTATGATTTTTGTTCTTTGCCTGGTGCGGAAAAACTATGTTTCCGTAAGGTGGTGTTATTGATAATCGGTAGTTGTCGTTACCATTTCAAAGAATGGTGCTACCACTAATTCAGGGTGACTGAATGAAGGCACGCAGAGGATTCTGCTCCACAAATGTTCCTGTTACATTGATATTTTTAAGAGATAAGTATGTCAGTATGGCATCATCCCCGTCCCACTGTTCCCCTTAAACATGGGCAAATGGCCTGGCTCATTAAATTATTTGACTTGACTTGACTTGACTTGACACACACACACACACCACACACACACACACACACACACACAATACGCGCGCGCGCGCGAAACACCCCACATACATACACATTAAACACA
>JASPKP010005709.1:0-15411 GCA_030674155.1 Stramonita haemastoma | reverse complement strand
TATTTCCTTTTTTTTATTTTTTAAAATTTTTTCTTTCTGTTCTTTTTTTTTGTTTTTGTTTGGGTGGGTTTTTGTTTTTTTTTTTTGTTTTGTTTTTTTTGTGTGTTTTTTGTGGGGTTTTTGGGGGCCCCCCCCCCATTCTTTTTGTGGGGGTGGGGGTTTGGTGAGGAAAAGGGGAGAGAGAGAGTTTTTTTTAAAACTTGTTTTTTTTTTTCCCATTTGAACAAAATATTTATTTTTTTTTCCCCTTTTTTGGGAGGGGTCTTTTGAACCCCAAAAATATGTTTTTTAAAAAAAACCCTTTTAAAAAAAATTTCACTTTTTGAACCCAAAAAGTTTTTTTTTTTTTACCTTAGCTGCATTTTTAGCTACCCCTATTGTTAAGTTTTTTGTACTTTTAGTACATTGACCACTGTTTTCCCAACAAAAAACCACACACACACAAAACACACCCCACACATCACACACACACACACACAAACACTCTCTTTTCTTCTCCCCTTTCCAAATCTCTCTCTTTCTTTCTCTCCTCTTCTTTTCCCTCTTTCTCTCTATTATCTCTCTCTTTGTTCTCTTTTTCCCCAAAAGAAATGTTATATTTTTTTATTCTGTTTTTTTTTCCATGAACAAAAATTTTTTTCGGGAGCTTTTTTAATTTTGGCCTAACAAAACTTTAAAAATTTAAACACTATATTAAAAAAAGATTATAGTACAAAGCTACAACGTTTCCATTTTCTTTTTTTTTTCTATCAGGCCTTTACCCAAAAAACTTTTAAAACCCTTTGCTTATGTAAATTTGCCTACAAAAGAAACAATACTTTTAAAAATTCCCTTCCTTAAAAAAAAACATTTGGTTAAATTGAGTACATAAGAATACTGTAAATAATTGGCAAAAAAAAAACAATGATTTTAAATTGTTTCCCAAAGAACAATACAGAAAAAACTGATTACATAAAAAAACAATTTAGCGGGATGATGAAGTGGGCCCAAAAACCAAGGAAAAAAAGACAGAAGGGAAAAAAAGAAAGATAGGAAGGAAGAAAAAAAAAAAAAAAAAAACCGACAAAAAGGAAAAGGGAAAGAAAGATTGAAAAAAAAAAAAATCAGAATGAATAAAATGAATGAATGTTTTAAAAAAATGAATAAAAATGAATGAGCAGAACTTTTAGCAAAAGGGAGTAAAAAAAGGGGAAAACCGGGGGGAAAAAAAAAACGGGAAAACAAAAAAAGGGGGAAAAAAAAAAAAAACCCAAACCCAAAACCCTTTCCTTTTTTAAAATCGTGCTCTCCCCTGGGTCCCTAAACCCCAAAACAGTTGTTTTTTCAAGTTGTCGTCGCACAAGGGAAAGGAGAAAAAATGCGCTGTCTGGGCCCAAATAACGTCCCGCCTGTGAGGGTGGCCCCGTGACAGACACCCCCCTCAAAGCCACGCCCCAAAACGAACAAAAACGCCCGGGGTTTTTAGGGCCTTGGGGGCCCAAAAATAACACAAAAAAACTCCCACGGTCAAATAAAAAACGGAAAGGTTTTTAAACCCAATCCAAGGTTTCGCTTTTTGTCTGTCTGCCTTTTGTCTGGAACCTGTCTCGTCAACTTGACAGGCCCCAACCTTTTCCCTGCCTTCTCTCTCTTGTTTTGTCAGGGTCTTTTGGACCCAAAACCTTTCCCTTTTCTCAGTTTTTGTTGTTTTTTTTGAAAGGGGCTGGTTGTAGGAAAAAACCCAAAAAAAAATGAGAACTTGTTTTTTTTTTTTTAAAGGGTTTTTTTTTTTGTTTTTTGGCCCGTTACACTTTCAAGCCCTTCCCTGCTTTCTGTCTCTCTCTCTTTCTTTTTTTTTGGATGGTTTGAAAACCCAAAAGTCCTTCAAAAAATTCCCTGCAGCTACATTAAGATCGTCAGGGGGACTTTGTTTGGTGTTTTGCCCCCGATGTGTGTTGTATACAGTGTAGGGAAATGTGTAAAGTGGGGGAAAAGGGAAGGGGGAAGGCCGGAGTGCTGGGGTTTGTGGCTTCGGGGACCGGGGGGAAGAGGGGGCCCGGGGGCAAACTTTTTCGGATCGGCGGAGTGGTGGGGGGGCCCAAAATTATCGCCCCAATATAAAGCCCCTCTCTCCAGTGGATCTTTATTGCCCGGGCCTTTCCGGACTGTGAGGGGGGGGGGTTTGTTGACTTTGGGCCCTTTTGGGGTCTTTTTGAGAAGAGGTGCGAGGGGGGGGGGGGGGGGGGGGGGGGTAAGGGGTTTTTAAGGAGGAGGGGGGGGGGAGGGGGGGGTTGGCGAGGGAAAGGGGGGGAAGGGTGCAGGGGGGGGGGTGGGGGTTGGTTTTTTTTTCTTAAACAAAAAATGTACCGTTAGGCACTAAAAAACCCGGATACTACTATGGGCCCTATACCCGAGTTTTTAAACCCGGTTGATTTTCCCCTTTTGTAATAAAACCCCAATGAAGTCAGGGGTTTTTCGTTTTTCAGAAAGTGACTTTCCTGTTGATTTTTAAAAAGGGGGGGGTTTTTTTTTTTCGATCAAACGGTCAATTTTTAAGGGACCCCTTTTTGCCAGTGCCTTAAATCCATCCAGGGGTTTTATACACGCACGAAGAAGAAAAAATTTACCTTTAAAAAACCCCAATGGTTTGTTTTTCAGCGTTGGGGTTCCCGAAACACGAACATACCCAGATGCACCCCTTGTAAAAAAAAAGAGCTGTCTAAAAGTTTAAATTTGGGGTAAGTTGGGGCCCAGGGGCAGACTTTTGCAGATTTTAAAAAGCAAAAAGGGAAAAGGGCCCCCAAGAATACGCGTTAGGGTTTTTTCCCCTTACAAATTTAAGAGAACGCAATAAAAGAGGTATTACAGATGAAATGAAAAGGCCCCTTCAATGTAAAAACAAAACCAGCATAGAAACCAAACAAAAGGGAGTTTGTTAAAAAAAAACTAGTCGTGGACTAGAAATCTAGAGGTAACAGAAAGCGAAAGCAGTGTGGGTTTAACCCTGCATGAGCCCAAATTATCCCCCTGTCCCAAAACCTTAAGGGGTGATTGGGGGGAAATTTAAGTCTTTTGGATGCTAAAACTGGGCAAAGGCAAAAAAAAGGTAAGGGGTTGGATCTTTAAAAGGTAAAAACACTGGGTCTCTTTCTGTTTTTTGTTGCTTTTCCCCTCTCTGGTCTTTTATATAGTTGGCTGGCAGTTTTTTCCCTTTGGCCCTAATAAAAACTTGGGGGGATGATGCTTGAGGGATTGTTTGTGAAATTGTTTGTCTGTATAATGGTGTCTTCAGCCCTTTTACCCCAAACACTATAGAGTCAATTGGCCCTTTGGGAAATTTTTCCCGGGGGGTTTGGTGCCCTCGTTGTTGGTCAGCGGGGGTTTTTTCAGGGGGGGTCTCAATAGTTCCCAGGGAGCCCTTGGGGGTTTTTGGGGTGTGGATTTTTGTTTGAAGGAAAATTTAGAAATGTTTCCCCTCAAAAGGGGTTTTTCCTTGGTTTTTTTTGGGTCGCTAAAAATGACCCGGGAAAAAGAAAGAATAAAAAAAGGAAAATAATAATGGGAGGTGGGGGGTTGGGGGGGAGGGCCCAGAAGGAGATGGGGAGGGGACAGGGGAGGGAGGGGGGGAGAAAAGGTGGAGTCGTGTTTTTTAGACAAAACAGAGGGAAAACTTGAACAATAAAGGAACAAGTTCTTTCCACCACCAACCCTTTTAAAAAATTGGATGAGGAGGGGAGTTATGGGTTTTAAAAAAAAAAAAAATTTATACATTTTTATTTTTTAATCTTTCTTGCCCCCAAGTTTAATTCCCCCCCAAACCACACCCCCCCCCAAAAACGAACAAAAAAAAACAACAACAACAAAAAAACCACTACCAAAAAAAAACCGATAAAAAGGACCCCAACATCCGGGCCTTTTAACCCCGGAAATTTGCCCCAAAAAAAAAAATTTTCCAAACACCAAAACCCCCCCCAAACATTGGCAGAAGGGAAAAATTTTCCCGGGGTCACCTTTTGAGTGAGGGAAAGGCCCCCCAATGAAATAAGAAAAAAAAAGCGCTTTAAAAACAAAAAGGCACGGGCTGAAAATTGTTTTCCAGGAAAAAAAAACCAAAAAACGCCCCCCAACAGGCTACAAAAAACACCCCCTGAGAAGGGAACGGTTTGGAAAGTGTGTGTGTTGTTTGTGTGGGGGGGGGGGGGGGGGGGTTAAGATGGGCAGAGGAAGAATTGGGGGGGTGGCGGTGACGTCTAAAAAGATGTGGTCGATTTTTCCTTGCCACCCCCTTCCCCCCCAAAAAAACAAAAAAAAACCAAAAATACACACAAAACCAAAAACCACCCACGCGCGCGCGCGCGCGCGCGCGCGGCGGCCCCAAAAACACACACCCCACTCAAACCCCAAAACTCCACCACACACACACACCCCCACACACACTCATCTTTTAAAACACCCCACACACACCACACACACACCCCACACAAACACACCACACACACACACACACACACACCCACACCCCCCAGAGGCGGGCTGCACGGAAGATAGTTTGGGGTTACGGTTTTCTTTCCCAAGGACCAAAATGATTTTTTTAAAATGGTGCGCGTTGCACTTGTGTGTGTGGGTGGTTGGTGTGTGTGTGTGTGTTGTTTTTGGGGTGTGTGTTTTTGTTTTTGTGTGTGTGTTTCTGTGGGTGGGGGGGGGTTGTGCTTGGGGGGGGGGGGGGGGTGGGGAAAAGAGAGAGGGGGTAAAGGAGGGAAAGGGGGAGAGGGGGAGAGAGGGGAAAGAGAAAAGAAAAGGGGATTTTTTTTTTTATTTTTTTATTGGGGATAAAGAATAAGCTTTATGTGCTTTTTTTCAACCGGTTTCCCCGTGTGTTTAGAGTTGCGTAAAAAATTGTAAATTGTTCCCACACGGCACCCCGATGGCCTACTTTTAGGGAAAGGGTGGAAAAGGATTTAATCGTGTGCCCCAAGATTTTCTGCTTTGCGTTGCACACGGGGGCCTGGGGTTTAAAGTCCCCATCCAAAAGGAAATTTTTGGGGGGAGAGGGGAAAGGAGAAATGTTTGTTAACCCCCGGGGAAAAAAATTTTCCCTCGTGGGGATTTCAAAACCCGGGTCTTTCAAATTCCCCCCGCGAAATTGTTTGACCACTGGGTTTATCCGCCCCAAAGAGAGAGAGAGGAGAAAAGGGGGGAAGGGGAGGGGGGAGGGGGGGTAAAAATTGGAGGGGAAAAGGGGGGAGAGGGGAGGGGGGGGAGGGGGAAAAGAAAAAAGGGAGGGGGGAAAGGAGGGGGGGAGGGGGGAGAAAGAAACAGCAGAAAGGGAAGGGGGGGGGGGGAAAAAAAAAAAAACGGGTGGGGGGGGAGAAGCCGGGGGAAAAGGGGGGGAAAAAAAAAAAGGGGGGGGGGGGGGGGGGGCCAAGGGGGTTAAACAAAAAAAAAAAAACCAGGGGGGGGAAAAAAAACAGCCAAAAAACCAAAAATAAACAAAAAACCCAAACACCGGAAAAAACAAAAGAAAGGGAAAAAAATTAAAAAATTAAAAAAAAATCAAAAGGGTTTTCCCTTTTGGGGTTTTGGCCCTTTTTTCTTGACCCCAAATTTCCTTTATTTACTATTTGTTGGCATATCGCCCAGCCATTTGACTCGGCCCCGGTTGGGTTTTTTAATTTTTTTTCCCTCTGTCAACAAAACACCCCGGTTTCCCCCACAATGTCACAAACCCCTTTTTTCTGGGGAAAAAAAAAAAAAAAAAAAAAATCAAAAGGGGGGTAAAAAAGGGGGGGGTAAAAGGAGGAGGGGGGAGGGGGGGGGGGGGGGGGGGGGGAAATAGGGAATTGAGGGGGGGGGGGGAAAAAAAAATGGGGTTGGGGGGGGGTTTTTCCAAAAAAAAAAGGGAAAAAAAAACCAGACAGCCCAGGACATAATCTTTTGGGAAAACAGGGTCAAAAGGAAAAATTTTTTTAAATTTAAATTTATTATTTATTTTTTTATTTATTTATTTATTTTTTTAATTTATTTTTTTATTTATTTTTTTTTTATCGAGGATTAAGAATAAGCAAAATGTGTTTTTTTTCTCCTTTTATTCCCTTTGAATGACATCCCGGGAAAAAAAATTTTTTTTCCCGATATACATCAAAGGCGATTTATATCCCGGGAAGAAAATTATTTTTTGAAAAAGTTTAAACCCAAAAAAAAAATAAAGGGGGAAAAATTTTAAATATCCAAAGAGAAATTTTACTAGACTAAATTTTGAAAAAAAAAAAAAAAAAATTAAAAAAACCCAGTTTGGTTTTTTTAAAAAAAAAATTTTGCCCAAAAAAATAAAGAAAAAAAAAGGGCAATTTGTATATTGAAAAGCTTTCTTTAAACATGTTTAAAGGGGTTTAAACAAATAGCATTTTGTTTTACTTTGGGGGGGTTTACCCACTGGGGGGAAAAAAAAAAACCATTTTTAAGGACAATCTGTATAAAAAAAGGGGTTTTTTTTCTGTTTGCTTTTGTTTTCTACTTTGTTCTTTTTTTCATTCTTTGAGTCTTTTTTTTTAAATTTGAGAAAGTTAGGCAAACAAAGAAAAAAACGGGAAAAACTGAATGGGGGTTTTTTAAAGTGGGTTTTTACTTTAGCCATATGTCATACTGCTAAGCTGGGAAGAAATTTTAAGCAATTAAAGCCCCGAGAATGTTTTATGTGGTTGTTACATACGTTTCTTTTACGTTATCCCTGCTGTTTTGTTAAAAGAAATTTAAAAGCGGGGATTTTTTGGCCCCTAAACCCCCTTTGTGGAAAAAGTTCCATTGTGTGTTTTGGGGCTTTGTTCCTCCCCCTGGCTGGCCCCTGTCTCTGGGGCGTATGTTTCCATGGGGTGATTTGTTAAATTTGTAAAAATTAAACCTTTTGCCCTTTTTTTTAAATTCTCTTTTTTTTTTAAAGTATATGCTTTTGGGTTTATTGTTGATTTTACCTTATTTACATTTGTGGGGGCATTAAAATTATTTGATATTTTCGTGTTTTCAAAAAATTCGGGGTTTATTCTAGTAGTGGCCCCATTTTTTTTAAAGGAAAAGTCTTTTCTATGAGTTTAGGGTTGATTTTGATGGTGGTGGTGGGGGGGTTTGGGTGGGTGGTGGTGTGTTTTGGTTGTGTTGTGTGTTGTTGTTGTGTGTGTGGGGTGTGTTGTGGGGTTGTTGTGTTTGTGTGTGTGTGGGGGTTAGGGGGGGGGGGGGGGGGGGGAAAACGCTTGGGTAAAAAGGCGGGGGGGGCTTTGCTTTCCCTGGTAGAACTGTAAAAAAGTTGCTTATCGACCACAAAAAAAAGAATCTGAAATCGGCTTTAACTAAAAAAGACGGTTTTTTTGGTGGATTGCGTGGCGCCATTTATGAAGCTGTGTCCGGAATAGAAACGTCCCCTCTCTCTTGACCGAAGGGGAAACCCCCGCTTGTCACGTTTCGAAAGAAGCTTACGCCATAGGGTTGGCAGCGGCCATGTATCCGATTAGTCATTTTTACTTGACAAATATGTAGAGAGGGGAACGGGCATCTACTGATTAGCAGTAGGGGGCCTGTTGTTTTGTTGGTTACGGGAGCTTTGGGGGGGGAGGGGGTAAGGAAGGGGGAAATGGGGTGAAGGAGGGGGGATGGGGGTGGAAAGAAGTGGATTGGGTCAAGGGGGTAAGCAGAGGTGGGGGGACTAAGGGGTTTGTTTAGTTTTTGGTCTGTTTGTTGAAAAAATGTTAGGGGGGGTTTGGTTGGTTGTTGCTTTTTGTTTTTTTTTGTTGTTGCGTTGTCGTCATCATTCATCTCATATCTCTCTCATTGTATTTTTTTTTGTAAAGTTGTTTGCAGTTTCAAAATGGGTACAGGGGCTTAAGGGTATCTGCGTTTTTTGGGAAAAAACTACCTCCTGTCTGATTCAGTTCTTCTAAAAAAAATTTTTAAAGAGTTTTTGAAGAAAAAATTGTGGACAAACTGTAAGTCCCGTTATGTTCTTTTCTCCTATATTTGGTTTTTGTTGTTTTCATGCCCATGTTTTTTTTGTTTTCTCCATTTTTATATATGACTGGCTTATGTTGTACTTCTTGGGTTTTGGGGTTTTTTTTTTATTTGAAAGATTTTTGTTAAAAAAAAAAACCCTCATTTATTTGAGTTTTTCAAAAAGGTTTATATTTGTCTTTGAATGCTTTAGAAGTCAATTTCTTTATTATTTTTTGTGGGGGCAAGATGAAAAAAAAAGGTTTTTTGGGTAAATTTAAACTTTCCTAATAAAGGGTCTTTTGACTTGCTTGACTTTTATTCTTGTAACCGCAACGTAAAAATTAAAACGAAAAATTTTCCCTGCCCATTTTGGGCAACCCCAACAAAACATTTCACTGAAAACTTCAATGGCTCGTTTTTGGTTTTGGTTTTTGGTTGTTTTTTTTTGTTGTTTTTTTTTCTTGCTTTTTTTGGTTTTTTCTTGCGGGGAATAGCTTCCTTTTTCTTTTAATATTCATAGGGGCCTGCTAATTTTTGTTTTTTTATTGGTCTGGTGGCGAAATTGCATTTTCGGGATTGACCCTGCCAGTTTTCCTATAGTTTTTCCTGGAGCTCTTCGGTGGTGCCCGGTCTTGGGAAAATTTGAAAGGGGCTGCAATTGGGAGAGGGGGAGTTTGGGGGAGGGTGTAGGGCTGTGCTACAAAGAACCTGGTTAGTTTGGGTATCCCAAAAACGCAAAAAAACAAAAAAAAAACAAAAAAGGGAAAAACTCGAGTTCAGAGATATGAGGCAGCCTTAAGACATGAAAATAGAACGAAATGACGAAACTCGTTGATTTGTAGAGAAAAAAAAATAATTGACCTGGGGGCAGCTAGTGACAGTTTCAATGTTTTTTATATTCTTCATTTATATGCCAAAAGATTTTGCAGAAAAACTATGCCTTTACGTTGGAAAAAAAAAGTGGACAAAAAATGTCAAAAACTTACTTAGAAAAAGAAAAAAGGGGGAATGGAGGGAAAGAAAGGAAAAAATGGAGAAAAAAAGAAAAAAAGAAAGAAGAAAAAAAAAGGAAAAAAGGAGGAAAAGGAATGATAAAAAGAGGAAATTCCAGCACGAATTTTTTAAAAGGTGAGGACGCTATGTTTTCTGAGAGTCCACCCCGGTTTGGGGGGGGGTGCAGGTTTTAAAAAAAAAAACAAAATATATAAAACCCCGCATAAAACACACACACACAAAAACACACACCACACCCCACACACAACAACACACACACAACACAACACACAAAAACACAAAAATTCAACACACCCACACAACCACAACACACACACACACACACACACACCCACACCCACATCACAACAAAAACACAACACCCCCACACACACACAACACACACCACAACACACCACACAGAAACACACACCAAACACACCACAAAAACACACACAAACACAAAACACACACAAAACCACCCAAACCCCTCACACACACAAAAACACACACCAACACACACCCACAACCACAACAACAACAACAAACAACAACAACAACAAACGCAATTTTGACAGAATCGTGCATTGGGCATTCATTTGTGAGACAGCGTGGAATATAAAATTACATTTAGGGAAGAAGCGGGTCCCCATGCCCGCCCCCACAGGTAACATTTTCCCTGGTATCTCTCTCTCCTTAAAAAGAAAAGACGGGTATTTTCTAAAACCCTG
Organism: Stramonita haemastoma; assembly: GCA_030674155.1. NCBI lineage: Eukaryota > Metazoa > Mollusca > Gastropoda > Neogastropoda > Muricidae > Stramonita > Stramonita haemastoma. Next base: position 5,731 of record JASPKP010005709.1, on the reverse strand, counting down.
ACGTCACTGCCAGGAACTTCATGTCTTGGTGCGAAACCAAAACCCTTCGTTTACAAAAAACCCCTTGGCTCTTCTTTTTTTAAAAAACAAACCCTCCTTTGATCAGGAAGCAAACAAACTAAGCAAAAATTTAAAAAAAAAAAAAGTACAACAAAATATCAACAAACAACCCCCAAATCAAACAAAAAAAAAAAAGAAAAAGAAAACCCGGCCATGCTCTTGGGGTTTAATGCGTATCTTTAGGAGAGTAGCCCAGATTTCACACAGAGAAATCTGCAGATACGAAAGAGGTTTTTACAATATTTAATATAAAATAATATAAAAAAAAATGAAATAAAATAAAAAAAATAAAAAAAATTTAAAAAAAAATAATATATATAATATAATATAATATAATTGAATGATATGATATGTAGATATGTATGTATGCATGCATGATATGATACGATAGTACGTAGATACGTACGTTTCGTCGATACGATCGATACGTACGTACGATTCAATACAATACAATACAAAACAATACAATCATAACAATACAATACAATACAAAACAATTCAATAAAATAATCCCCGTGGGAAAGCCGGGGCCGTCAGTATAATAACATTTCCACTTTGGGCATTTGTGTGAAAAATCCTCTTTTCTATTACTTTCTTTGTTTCGCATTGTTCCCTTTTTTTCCCGTACCCCACTTCTTGTCTGTTTTCTGCCTTCTTTGGGCCTTTTTTTTTGCCCTTTTTTTTCCAGAAAGACTTTAAAAAGTTAAAAATTCTTTTTTATCCGAAGTGGATGCGCTGGGTCTGACTTTTTCAGGTTCTTAACGGTAGTGTGCGCATACAAAAGACAAAAAAATTTGTTATCCCAGCCATCGACAAATTGCAAAGAAGAAGAATAACAGCAAAAATACAACACAAACAAGTGCCAATAAAACATATGCAATACAGAAATTTTTTACAATTTTTCAAACACAATCTATCCAATCTTGTTGTTTTTTATCCCCCCCGACACAGAGGGCCCTATGGGTTGTCACCTGGTAAACTTTGAAATCTCAGTGTTATACACCTACAATGATAATACAGCAAAAATACAAAAACCCTAACGCGATGTAATAAAATGAACACACACCACACACAACACCACAAACACACCAACACACACACACACACACACACACACATATATATATTTTTTTTTTATTATATATATATATATATATATTATTTATATATATTATTTAATATATTTATATTTATATATAATTCTATTTTTACAAAATACAAAATACAATGTCACATACAAAACACCCTACAATACACCCTCAATACCAATCGGACAATACAATACACCCCAAAAGCGATGTTTTTCAAATGCAATATGAAAATTTCTACAGCCAGTTATCTATAAAAATACAATACAATCTACAAATTTAATTTCAATAAGTTCATGTTTCTGAGACTCAGTGACCACAGCGCTATCATGGGCAGAATTGTGGTAGAAGACAGATAATTATAAGCATTCTCACAAAAATTTGATAACCAGCTTCAAAAAAAAAAAAAGAAAAAAAATACCAAAAACGAAACTGATCTGCCGACCGGGTTCGAATTCTTCAAGAGGATTTTCCCTCTAAAAATTTTAACATCAGTGCCGACTCCACTGCCCCCCCCCATCCCCAAAAATTTTTGGATGAGATGTAAAAAACGATTCCGTGTGCGGGGCACAGAAATCTTGGCACACTTTTTAAAACCCCCCCCGTTTTTTTTGAAAAGTAAACCATTGTGTTCCGGTGGGAAACGGTGACAAAATTTACAAAAATGCATAACACGGGGAATGAAAAGTAGAAAAAAAAGCACACGATTGCATACTCCTATTATCTCGAAAAAAATCCAAACCCAAAAAAACACAAAACAACAACAAAACAAAAAAAAAAAAAAAAATGGTCCTCAAACCCTTATTTAGCCCCTACACTTTTCCAAATTTTAATATTTTGATATTGTTGGTGGGGTGGAGGTGGGTGGTTTGGCCCGGCGTTTTATGGTTGTTTTAATTGAATGGAAAAAAAAAATTGCAGATGATAAAGTGAACGACAAGCAGAACACAAACAAAACAAAAAGAAAGATAGATATGAAAAGATTTATCCTTTTTTTTGGTGTACAAAAGTCACAAATATTTTTAAGTCACAACAGGATGGGATGCCCTACGTGGAAAAAAAGTATTTTCTAAATTTTTTTTTTTTTAAATCTCACAAAAGGGACTGAAAGGGGGTTTTTTTGGCCTATTAACGCAACATTTAAATTATCCAAAATCTTATTTTGATATTATTTGGAATACATTTCAATACTAGTTTACAAAATTACTCATGCAGGTGAACAGATGTAGGTTGAAGATCGTGGAAAAAAAAAAATTAAATGAAAGAAGAAAAATCACAACGAAAAAAAAAAAAGACGGCCCCCGCTTCTTTGCCCGTTAAAAAAGAAAGTTTCCATACCCCTGGCCTTGTCACGGGGAACGGGGGGGAATTTTTATGGGAAATAAAAAAAAAAAAAAAAAAAAGTAAATGGGTAAGAGGGGCAAAAAGAAAAAGGGGTATGGAAGGGGGAAATGAAACAGGGAATGAGAATAAAAAAGGAAGAGAGAGAGAGAGAGAGAGGGGGGAGAGAGAGAGAGGGGGGGGGAGAGAGAAGGGGGGAGGGGGTGAGAGAGAGAGAGGGAGGGAGAGAGAGAGAGAGACCACCATGAATAGAAAAAAAGAAAGAGAAAATTTTAAGCTAGATATGAACGGCCCTAGAAAAATAGAAGAAAAAGGGAAAAAAAAAAACAAAACAGAAAAGACGGGGCTGAAAAAAAATATCGATTAAATTCAGATAAATAACACTTTTTTTTATATTGATACTTACCCCTTTTAGTCTAAATGGCCTTTCCTACGCGCTCCGTGGGTTGGGTTGAGGGATAGGCCCATAAAAAGTCATAAAAATTCAGGGTGAAACCTGTAGCCATAAAGTCGGAAAAAAAAAAAAAGGCCAAGCATGGCTTTTTCAAGGAAAATCCCCTTGGGTTTAATGCGGGTCAGGCATTTGTCAGAACTTCCCCCCATGCTGATTTGGGGCACACCCCACCCCACAAAAAGGACTTTCTTTTTCAAGCGGAACATTTGCAATCGCGTTCAAAGGCCCTGTCTTTCTTTTGATTCCCTGTAGTAAAAGAAAGGGAAGAGAACGGGGAAAAAAAAAAAATTATGGGTAATTTTGTGTGTCCCCATGCTTAAAGTTTTTTGAAAACCCCCTTTTTTTTTTTTTTTTTTTTTGTGTGGTTTTTGTTTTTGGGGGGGGGGGTGGGTGAAAAAAAAGGGGGGGGGGGGGTTTTAAGAGATTGGGGTGGTTAAAAGTAAATTTTTGATATTTCTTGATTTTTTTTTTGTTATTATATTCTGCTTTTTGCTTTGTTTAAAAAACGTTTTTTCTTTTTTGTTGTCCTTGTTGTTATGATGATGAAAAAATTGCAACGCCTTTGGTTTTGATGAAAGAATTTTTCAAAAAAAAAAGGATTAGCGTGGGGGGGTAAAAACATAAAAATTTAAAAAGTACCGCAGAATCTTTCACCTTCACCTATCCCCTAGTCCCTTTTGGCCGTGGGGGGGACCAGTCAAGTTTTTTTCACCGATGGCATGACAGAATGCTTTTCTAAAAAGCAAAATAAAAGTGCAGAATGAAGGGGTTCGGATAGTGATTCCCTTGGTTTTTTAAAGTATGTCATTGCCCCTTTTTCTGCTTCCTCTTTTTGTCCCCCTGTTTTTTTGGGTTTGGGTTTTTTTTTTTGTTGGTTTTTTGTGTTTTTTTTGGGGGGGGGGGGGGGTTTTTTAGTTATCATTGTGTTTTGGGTGTGTGTGTGTGGTTGTGTGTGTTTTTGTGTGTGTGTGTTGTGTGGGGTGTGTTTCTTAAACTTGCTCTTTTTGGGTTTCTTTCTGTTTTCGAGATGTCATTTCGAAAACTTTTTTTATAATGAAAAGTAAAAATTCAAAAAGGATGTCAAAGTCCTTTCGGGTGAGACTATAAAAACCCAGGTCGTGTCGAATGGACATACAAATTTGATTGTGATAAAATTTCAAAAAAGATAACAGCAACGTAACCACAATGCAAACAAAACGACATTTTAACAGAACAAAAACACAACCCCAAAAAAACTACTAAAAAAAAAATTTCCTCCCCCAAAAAAAAACCCCCAAAAAAAAAAAATAAAAAAAAAAAAAGAAGAAAACGAAAGACCACCACAACCACAAAAAAATACGAAAAAAATACTTCCTAAAAAAAAAACCCCAAACCAACAAAACAAAAAATATAAAGGGAAGAAGATTGATTGATTGATTGAATCTTTAATACGTAAAGATTAGGACAGTAAAGGCCTTTTTTACAATTCTCCCCAAAAAAGAAGAAAAAAGAAGAAGAAGAAGTAAAAAAAGAAGAAAAAGAGAAATATTAATTTTTTTTTTAATTTGAAAGGGCAAAAAACAGCGCGCGAATAAGAAGGAAAACACACAGGTTACAACATGTTGTAGTCTAGTCAGTGTATGATGTGGAAAGGAATGGGGAGACGTAAGGGGGGAAAAAAACCCGCTAAAAACCGACGCCCACGGTATGCCCGGGTAAACCCCTGGGGGGTGAATAGAACTGGTGACAAAACCGCCCCCCCAAACTCCCCCCACCTCACACATGGGGGACTGACACCAACCAACCCCTCCTGCACGAAGGTCCTGTCTGTTCTGAACCCCACCCTTCCCGTAATATTAAAGCAGACCACCTTTAAAGGGAATGAGGGCTTAGTTGGCTTTTTTACGTGGAGAACGAAAATGTGGATTTGTATGAGTTGTGTCCCCTGGTGGTAGTGGGGTGGGTGTGGTGTGGCTTTAAAGTTTGTGGGGGGGGGGGGGGGGTTTTACCCGGGGGTGGTGGTGGTGTGTTTTTGTGTTTAAAGATCTTCTCTTCTCTCTCCCCTTTTCTCTCTCTCTCTTTTTCTCTCTCCTCTCTTCTCTCTCTCTCTCTCTTCAATTACCCTTTTGGGGTAGCCTAGTGGTCAGAAACATTGCGTGGCAATTTGATACCCCGGTTTTGTTGTTGGAGGGGATTTTTCCCCCCGGGGTTTTTATCGTGTGATAACTCCCCAAAAGTCTTTGGATGAGACTGTAAACCGAAAGCCGTGTGGAACGCACGCAGAGTATCTTGGCACACGTTTTAAAACCTGTTCCCCTTGTTGTAAGAGAAAGGGCCCTTGTGTGCCGGTGAGAACAGATGCCCCTTTACACAATGATCACACGGGGATGGATGAAAAAAACAGGGTGCTTATTCTATTATCCTCGATATAAAAGAATAAAAAAAATAAAAAATTGAATTATTTTTGTGGTTTTTTAAAATTGCTCATACGCAGGGCAATGGCCCGGGTGAAGAATAGTATGCATATTATCAGTCACCCTTTGGGGAAAAAAAGATTTTCGTCAATAAAACAGGAATCAATATTCTTATGATTTAGTTCGTTGTGGGGGGAAAAATGTTCATATTTTAAACGTGTGTGTGTGTGTGTGTGTGTGGGTGTGTGTGTGTTTTTGGTGTGTTGTGGGGGGCGGGGGTTTGCGTGGGTGTTGGTTTTTTTTGTGGGGGGTGTTGTGTGGGGGGGTGGGGTGTTTTTGGAGTACTAATTTTAAAAAAATGCCTTTTTCTTTCTCCGGTTTCTTTTTAAACTTTC
>JASPKP010005708.1:7500-15411 GCA_030674155.1 Stramonita haemastoma | reverse complement strand
GAAGAGAGACGGTAAGGGAGACAGAGAAGGAGATAGAGAGAGACAGACAGACAGACAGGACAGACAGAGAAAAAAAGAGACGAGAGGGGACAAAAGAGAGAGACAGACCGACAGAGACAGAGGAGGAGTGTGAGAGATACACAGAAACCCCAACAGAGAGAGAGAGAGAGAGAGGAGATGGTGGAGAGTGAGAGAGAGAGAGAGATGGAGAAGACGAGAGGAGAGGAGGAGAAAAGAGAAGAGAGAGACAGAGACAGAGACAGAGAGAGAGACAGAGACAGGATACAGGAGGAGCGAGGGGAGAGAGAGAGGAGCCGAGGGGTCACATGCACACATTTAAACCCCACAAAACTTTGAAAGGTGGTCTTTTTGCATATAAAGCATAAACAGGCAGACAGACGAGAGACCGATATTTAGATAGATAGATAGATAGATAGATAGATAAGATAGATAGATAGATAGATGATAGATAGATAGATAGATAGATAGATAGATAGATATAGTTAGAGAGTTGGGTAGATTATGGATAGATGGTATATAGATAGATCGAAGATGGATAGTTTGACAGATAACGAGAGGAGAGGAGAGAGAGAGGAGAGAGAGGGAGAGGAGAGAGAGAGAGAGTGAGGAGATGAGAGAGAGGGGAGGAGAGACGAGAGAGAGGGGAGAGAGAGAGGAGAGAGGACAGACAAAACAGACAGAGACAGAGACAGAGACAGAGACAGAGAGAAACAGAGAGAGAGGACAGACAGACAGCAGACAGAGACAGACAGAAACAGACAGAGATAGAAAGAAAGAAAGAGGGGGACAGAGAGAGACAGAGACACAGAATGACAGACAGACAGAGAAGAGAATGATGCACACGTTCACCCCACATACATCTTTCAACAAAATTGATAAAAAGTAAAAAATATCTTTCATCAGAATGTACAACAAAAACCCAAAATATACAAGTGGTGAAAGCAGCATTGCATCAAATGCATACAGAATTTTGAGAAGAAAGAGACTGAGAGACAGACAAAAGGAGCTGAGTGGGACTGATCTGTGCAACAAAAAAAAGATTATAATAAAAAAAATTAGTGTAATCTGAAATTAATTGATTCCAAACAAAATAAAAAAAAAAGTAAAACAAAAAATCCCACCCCCCTTAAAACCCATCCCCCCCCACCTCTCGCACACTGATGTGGGTGGCAAAATCATGTTCTTATCTGGTAGAAATGCACTCTTAGAAGAGGGGACTGGATGGGGTGATGTTTGACTTACTTCTGTAAAACAAGTCATGATCAATGCTATGTTTTCTTTGTCCCTCAGAGTACACACGGGTAAGATGACTGATTGATGGTCTTTTGATTTCATTTTAAAAAGAAAAGTTTAGATAGACATAGAGATAGAGAGATAGGAAGAGGGAGGGAGGGAGATCAATACATAGAGAGAGAGAGAGAGAGAGAGAGAGGAGAGAGAGAGAGAGAGAGAGAGAGAGAGAGAGAGAAGAGAGGAGAGAGGAGAGGAGAGAGAGAGAGAGAGAGAGAGAGAGAGAGAGAGAAACACGCAGACGCAGATGATTTATTCTTATAGGCCTTAACCCCTTATGAAGGGGAATGTGAACAATCAAGACATGGTATGGTAATACAGTGAAAAGTCATTTCATCATTAACCACACTGCATTATAAAGTGACAGTTTCTCTAAGTTTGAAAACCTTGTACAAAAATAAAGAAAAGTTCTGTATAACTTCAGGATTTGTACAAGACGTCAATAAATTCAATTTAAACAAGCAAGGTTCCCGATAATACTTCGGTTGAATAAATTTTTCTCTAAGGTTATATAATTGTTGGCAACAAAGGACAAAGTGGACTTCATCTTGCTGTAACACATTGCATAACGGACATAACAAATCATGATCATTATGGGTTCTATATATTAAACGATGTACATTCAGATCAGATATACCAAGTCTAAGTTTTGCTGTGATGTGTTTCAATTGCCGATTCATATCAAGTTCTAAATAGCATTTTCAATCATGACAATTACAATGTGTTCTATAAAAGACAAACCTTTGGCTAGTGTTAATATGATAGTTCCAGTTCTGCCACCTGCAGTCAATCAATCGTTGACGAAAGACTTTAATGACCTTGATTCAACCACACATCTCCAAACCCATTTTCTTTTAAACAGACATGCACACTTGATACCCAATTTTTCTTACCTGTTGCATCTAAAAGAGAGAGAGAGAGAGAGAGAGAGAGAGAGAGAGAGAGAGAGAGAGAGAGAGGAGAGAGAGAGAGAGAGGAGAGAGAGAGAGAGAGTACATCAGTGCATATGTGTATGCATATATTTTCATGCATTTGCATTCAGACTCGTGAGTTGCATAGATGCTGCACGTGATTGTGTATAAGAATCTGCATATGCATGTATGTTCAAAAAGTGAACGTGCACACACACACACACACACTCACACACACACACACACACTCACTCACAACACACACACACACACACACACACACACACACACACACACACACACACACACACACACACGCACACACACATACACACCCCACACACACACACTTGTGTTTGTTTTTAATTATTTTCATATAAAGTATGAATGTAAAAGAATGGATGATATTGTAACCTGATATAACTGTTTGACTTTTTATGATATTTTATTTTTAATATAATTTAAACAAACAAACTGAGAGTGCATGTGCGCGCGGGTATATACTTGTGTTTGTTTGTTTGTGTGTGTGTGTGCGCGTGTGCGTGCGCGGGGGGATATGTATATGTGCGTGCGTACGTGCATATGTGTGTATACGTGTGTGTGATTGTGTGTGTGGTGTGAGTGAGTGTGTGTGTGTGTGTGTGTGTGTGTGTGTGTGTGTGTGTGTGTGTGTGTGTTGTGTGTGTGTGTGTGTGTGTGTGTGTGTCCTACGTGAAAGAGTGAGCCTTACAGTGCATTATGATTTATATCATTACTATTATAATTATCTTTTCTTTAGTTCCTTTTTGAGTTGATTTTGTTATGAGTTGTAACAATGTTGAAGCTAAATTCATTTTGGGTGAGGTTTTTGTTGTATTTTGCGTGTTTGCTTGCTGATTTATTTTTGTTAGTTTGTCTGTTTTTTGTTTAGTTGGGTCTTTTTTTTTTTGGCTAGATATATGGCTTGATGAAAAAAATCAAATGTATTGCTTAGTCAATGTACCATCTGGAATAAAATTTTGACTTTGACTTGACTTTGACTTTGACACACACACACACACACACACCACGCACGCACGCACGTACACACACACACACTCACACACACACACACATACCGGTATATAAAGTATGAATGTAAAAGACAAACCTTTACATACCGGTATCACTTTATGTGGAAGGACGTAAAATTGAAGACTACTACACACACACACACACACACACACACACACACACACACACACACACACACACACACACACACACACACACAACACACAGCAACTCTGCAGGATATCTTGTGACGCCTTGTAATACTGCAGTTAGGGGAACGAACAAGCCAGTGACGGCGTTTAGCATCATTATCAGCACTCGTCCTTTGGCGGATTTCTTTTTGCATTATCTGTTCCGAAACTACTTTTCTCCTCTTCCTGGTCCTTTTCTTCCTTTTCACTTGTCTTATTTTTCTCTTTTTTTCCCTTTTTTTTCTTTCTTTCTTTCTTTCTTTTTTTTTTTTTTTTTTTTGTACTCCTTCCGTCTTTTTATTTTTTTTCTTTCATTTTTCTCATTTCAGATACCTCATCTTCTATTTTTTTAATTTTATTTTCTTATATCGAGGATACCAGGATAAGCACTCATGTGCTTTTTCACCCAGTCCCGTGTGTACGCAGTTGTGTACATATTGTCATCTGTTCCCACCGGCACACGATGGCCTAATCTTACGAAAAGCGGAACAGGATTTAACCTGTGCGCAAGATGTTCTGCGCGCGTTCGCACACGGGGCCTCAGTTTACAGTCTCATCTGAAAGACTTTTGGGAAGAGTGGAGGCAGCACTGATGTTAACTCCAGGGGAAAAATCCCCTCCAACGGGAATCGAACCCGGGTCGTCAAATTGCCAGCGCAATGTTCTGACCACTAGGCTATCACGTCCCCACACGACTTGCCTATCCTTCTCTTCCGGCACAATTCATTCTGATTTCAAAGCGCCTGTTCTGACAGCTGCAATGGTGGTCAAGCAACATCATCAACACATTGCAGACATTGCATCTGTGTAAAAATGGTTGACACTCACTTTGTGTCCTCCAGTCTCCCTAATGGGCCCATTGCAAATCAATCAATCAATGTAGATCTAATCCGGCCTAAAATCTGCATGGAGAAACCCCCATGACTCCTCATGGGATTCGAACCCGCGACCCTCCAGCCAGGAACCTGACAGGATTTACCCACACTGGCTGTTTCTTTGTTTCTTCGTTTTTGTCTTTCGTCCGTTTTTTCCCCTTGTATACTCTTTTTTTATATCTTTTCCTATGTTCTTGCCTTCTAACCTTTTTCTTGTTAACAAAACACAACAAACTTCGGCGCGGAGTTTTCTTTCCACCTTGTGATCTCGCATTTTAGAGGCATGGGGGTGCGTGGAGGGGGGAGTGGGGAGTGGTAGGAGGGAGGGGTGGTAGATAGTGGTTGTGGAGGGGCTACCGTTTGTTCTAAGGGAAGACAAGGAAGGCTGTAGAGATTAGCAGTGGCAGGTGGTGCAGGAATGGAATGGAGATGGCCGTCATGTCCGTCTGTCCGTCTGTGTCTGCCTGTCTGTCTGTATCTCTCTGTCTCTGTTTCTGTCTCTCTGTCTCTCTCTCTCCCTGTCTGTCTCTCTCTCTCTCTCTCCCTGTTTGTCTGTCTGTCTGTCTGTCCCTCCCCCCTTCTCTCTCTGTCTGTATCTCTCTATCTCATCTGTCTGTTTCTTTCTCCATCGTTAAAAGAAAAGAAGGTTAGGAATAAAAAAAAAAGAAGCACTGGACATATCAAAATAAACAATGGTTTCTGTTCTGTCCACCTGATGTTATTTACGTGTCTTTTCTTTTTCTTCCATTTTAGCAGTTTCCTACACATTAATATGAAGTCATAATATAAAGGGCACTAAACCTGCCGCCGACCGCAGCTACCTAGATAAGAAGATGCAAGCTGACATATGAATCAACATACGCACGCACGCACGCACACACGCACACATGCACGCCCACACGCATGTGCGCTTGCATATTCACAAGCTTGAATATACGTGCACGCATTTTGAAACTCACATCATGAACAGATTTTTTTTCCTTATCAGGCATTTAAAAAACTTTTTTTTGTAGCACACAACGTCTTCTTTTTCAAAAAAAAAGAAGTATGAAGCAGTACACAACATACAAAAATTAATAAAGATAGGGAAAACAGGGCTAAAAGTTAAGGAAGCAAGCTGGTTAAGGAGTAGGACAAAGAGAGAAGGGATGAAAATCAAGGGGAAAATCATCATTCAATCCAATCCAATGATGCTGCTTAGAGCCCCGCCGACCGCACAGGCCATATCGAGGATGTCACCTCGTCACATTTTAAAACTTCTATTAAAAGTGTGCGACTATATACAGTTAAAACGGGGTATAAAACCAACTTGACTGTCATCATTCTCATTATTTTTGTCATTGTTATCCATATCATCGTTATTCTTGATAATGTTTGTAGCTGTCGTTAACCGAGACTTTCCTCGGAAGATGACAGAGCGTAGAATTGGCAGAGAAAAAAAAAGAGGAAAGTAAGCCGGGGTCCAGGGGCCGCTTAGGCCCCGGTGGGGTGCAGGGGCAAAGCCCCGCTGGGGGGTCCAGGGGGGCGAAGCCCCCCGGCCGAAAATGAATTTTAGCATTTTAAAGGCAATTTGGAGGCCTCTCCAGGCACCACTTTGAGCAATGTGTGTGTGTGTGTGTGTGTGTGTGTGTGTGTGTGTGTGTGTGTGTGTGTGTGTGTGTGTGTGTGTGTGTGTGTGTGTGTGTGTGTGTGTGAGTGAGAGAGAGAGACAGACAGACACAGACTCAGACTGTTACTGTTAGACCTTCCATAAAGAACCACCAGAGTATGTCAAACTTGTTTTAAAAAGATCCCTTCTGGGTAGCCCTAACATAAGTTTGTGTGTACAACTATGATGGTTATTGGAAAACATGGAGAGAGTGAGAGAGACAGAGACAGACAGACAGACAAAAACAGTGGGTGAGAGAAATGAGGACATAAACATCCAGGAAAAGCACTTTTTCCTGAAATGTAGTGGGGGTCCAGGGGGCATTGCCCCCTTGTGGGGTCAAGGGGCAGAGCCCCTTGTGGGGGTCAGGGGCAACGCCCCCTGAAGCTGAAGGTTTTTTGACAATTCTAGCCTGTTTAAAGGCCTCTCCTTGAACTAATTTCAGTTTTCATACAAAGCAATTTCTGCCCTAAAATAAGCTTTCCAAGTATGACTTTTTCTGTCATTTCTTCAATCTAAAGGAAGTTCTACATACAAGTAATCACATAGCAAAAATAAGTACATTTCTAGACAGATGTGCACAAATGCAGATAGAGGAAGAAAGAGAAAGAAAGGGCAGACACACACAGACAGAGAAACAGAGAGAGGGGGGGGGGGTGTAAGAGAGAGAGAGAGAGAGAGAGAGAGAGAGAGAGAGAGAGAGAGAGAGAGAGAGAGAGGAGAGAGAGAGAGGAGAGAGAGAGAGAGAGAGAGAGAGAGAGAGAGAGAGAGACAGACAGACAGACAGACAGACAGACACGTCAGAAAGAGAAAGGGCAGGCTGGTTGCCTGTGGATTGTTATGATACTGTAAACATGGCTGACCCCATACACGCTGAAGGCAGCCAGTGGAAAGCCCCCCCCCCCCTTAGCCTTACAGCTGCAACTGACACCCTTCTGTCAACAGATACCTAGTAGACTGGTGATGTAAAGAAGAGAAGGGAAGTACTGGGCATTATTTGACTGGTTCTCTGTGGGTTTCGTTATTTTTCTTTTCTTTTTTTTTTCTTTTACGCGGATTTCCGCGATTTCGTTGAGATGTACCATGCCTGATTATCCTGTGTCTGCCTGTTTATGTACACTTGATCTGTTTCTCATTTTCTGAAGAAGCTGCATTATGTTTTCTTCCCTGCTTGGATATCCTGAGTGTTGTCCACAGCAGTATTTTTCTCTTGTGTCAGTCTGCAAAAGTTGTATTCCCGCGGATGGGGTAGGCTAGATCACCTTCTTGTGTTTTGCCTTTTGCAAAATTAATGGTCTTCAAGCACTCTGCGGCCCTGGCTAGCATAGCGAATGTCGCACTGGCAAGCTTCGCAAAAGGCTTTGCCTGCAGCATCCAGTTTGCCAATGTGCTCGCCAATCCACACATTTCGATCCCCAGCCTTGACTTCACCATCCACCCACTCCCATTTCCATGCATTTTTGCATCCTCTGTCATCATAAGCATTGAGTCCGATCCACGATCGTTCTCCCGCATATGCTAGCCATTTTGCTAGGCCTACCGAGTCTAGTGAGTGAGAACTGAACCCTTTGACGACACTCACACCATTTGAGAATTTCATCTGGTTTCGTTTTTTTTTTTCCCCCTGATTTTTTTTCCGCGGAAAGTGGTTTTTTTCCGCGGAAATCAGTTTTAAAAAATCGGAAATCCGCGGAAACGCGGAGAATTCTATGCTCTGAAGATGAACACAGATTATTTATTCTTTTATATCGAGGATAATAGAATGAGCACTCATGTGCTTTTTTTCACCCAGTCCCCGTGTGTATGCAGTTTGTAAATATTGTCATCTGTTCCCACCGGCACACAATGGCTTACTCTTACGAAAAGCGCAACAGGATTTAAGATGTTCTGCGTGCGTCCGCACACGGGGCCTCGGTTTAAAGTCTCATCCGAAGGACTTTGGG
>JASPKP010005707.1:0-5000 GCA_030674155.1 Stramonita haemastoma | reverse complement strand
AATAAATAAATAACTTGATGTATCATCAACAAATATTTGACGTAAAGAATGAATATGCAGAGGTAGATTGTTATTATTAGAGAAAGAGAGAAGAAGTGGTTCTAGTTTTGAGCCCTGTGGTATTCCATATTTCACAGGTAATAAGGTCGATCTCCCAGGCCCAGTTTCAACAAGCTGTTGATGATTACTGACAAATGGGCGTAAAATCGTAACGCTTGGTTGTGAATCTTATGGCATTTTAATTTTTGAATGATGAGAGAAAGTTCTACTGCAGGCGAACGTTGCTGAACTGTATTTAGAGTTTTTGACACATTCTACATGCCTGATAAAACGTTTTTAAGGCAATATTACCTCCCTTTCAAATGGTAATATAAAGAGTGAGATTCCTTTTTATTGTTTGAAGTTGGTGAAAAGTCCATGGAGAAGTCTGTATGTAATGGAAATGAAGGATCAGTTTTTACGTAAAATTGTAGACTGTGCTGTTTAGCTATGTGAAACAAGGGTGTGGTGGACCAAAATGTTTGGAAGTAAGCTTTTATTTTCAAATTGTGAAGAGATATAGAAAAAAGACACCTTTAAATTGTGGAGTTGTTAGTCTAATATATAGGTTTTAAAAGTTTGAGGACAACAAGTTAAGCTTTGAGTTAGGAAGTGCAGATCTGTAGGAGGATCTGCCCCTAACTTCTAATCCTCCAAGTTGGAGGTGATGTGTTGTCTATCTTCCCATGTTTGTGCCAGGGAGAAGCATAGGGGAGGGGGAAGAAGGAAGAGGAGGGGGGTTGGATGGGAGGGGGGGTTGGATGGGGGGGAGGGGGGGTTGGATGGGGAGGGGGGAAGGGAGGTCGTGTGGGGGGCAAGGGGGAGGTTGGTGGGGAGGCGGGGGAGAGGTGGGGGGGGGGGGAGGGGGGGGGGGGGGGAGGGAGTGTAGGGGAGGGGGGGGTGTAGAAGTAGGGGAGCAGGGGGGGAGGTTAGAAGGGGGTGGGGGGGAGGGGTGTAGAGGGAGGGGAGGAGGGGTGGAAGGGAAGGGAAAGGGGGAGGGTAATAATAACTTTAAAAAAAACAAAAAGCAGACCCCCCTAAAAAAAAACACCTTCCAAAGAATTAAAACCAAATAAACAACAGCCATAGCCAACGACAACAACAGCAACAAACAAGAGGGGGCATAACAACACACACACACACACAGACACACACAGACATACACACACACACACACACACACACACACACACACACACACACACACACACACACACACACACACAGTCCTTCCGATGAGACTATTATAAACCAAGGCCCTCCTGTATACCAACGCACACACAAAACATCTTGCGCATCCTGCATCTACACCTACAGCCTATCTCCTTGTATGAGTCTCGAAAAACTGTTGAATCACCATGTGACCTTAGGCCCTGTATACTAACGCACACACAAAACATCTTGCGCATCCTGCATCTACACACATCTACAGCCTATCTCCTTGTATTCATTTAACAGGAATCCTTTAGTCTCGAAAAATAAATCACCATGTGACCTTAGAACAACTGTAGAGCAACTTTTGCCCTGTAGACGGAAATCCGGCAAGTTATTTTCGGTCTTCTTTCGTTCGTTTGGGCCGGCAGCCTACAAGTAAGTAACTGACAGTGCTATGTTTCCGTCACTTCAGCGCGGGGGCCGGAAACCTCGTGCTTGTCAGCTGGTGGGCTATTTTGCCTGTGATGTATGCAGACTTAGTGTATATTATAGTGAAGGAGGATGTGTATGACTGTCTGTCCGCGTGATTTGGTTTGGCCTGACAGGCTTTGGTATGAGTAACTGATTTTGATATATGTGTGTGTGTATGTGTGTATGTGTGTGTGTGTGTGTGTGTGTGTGTGAGAGAGAGAGAGAGAGAGAGAGAGAGAGAGAGTGTGTGTGTGTGTGTGTGTGTGTGTGTGTGTGTGTGTGTGTGTGTGTGTGTGTGTGTGTGAGTGTGTGCGTGCGTGCGTGTTTAAGAGAGAGAGAGAGACAGACAGACAGAGAGAGAGAAAGAAAGACAGAGAGAGAGAGAGACAGAGAGAGAGAGAGAGAGAGAGAGAGAGTGTGTGTGTGTGTGTGTGTGTGTGTGTGTGTGTGTGTGTGTGTGTGTGTGTGTGTGTGTGTGTGTGTGTGATGGTTATCACACAGAAGGTCCTCTTTCCCCAAAAGATGTGACTATACAGAAGCGCTGTTTCATCAGCCTGTGACAGATCATGCACCCATAGTCAGCTTTTGAAGGCGGACTTTGACTTTGTCTTTGTACACATACACGTGCACGCATACAACAAGCATGGGTGCGCTACATACAGATTCACGCTACAACACACACACAGACACACACACAGACACACACACAGACACACACACAGACACAGACACAGACACAGACACACACACGACCACACACACACACACACACACACACACACACACCACACACACACACACACACACACACACACACACACTGAAGGACATTGTCTTTGCACACATACACGTACACACATACATGCATGCCTGCAATACATGCAAATTCACGCTACACACACACACACACAACACACAAACACACAACACACACACACACACACACACACACACACACACACACACACACACACACACACACAACACACACACACCACACGTTGATTTTTAGGCCGGGGTATTACTTATTGTAAAAACCACGACTGTAGCCTATGCATGGTAGAGGGAAGATGAAGAGATAGGAGATGTAACACTCTGGGGGAACACAGAGACAGGACATTTAAGAGATTGGGGAAACATGAAGAACATCGACATGGGGGAACATACATGGAACTATGGGAGCTTAGAACTTTGAAAATATATAGTAGTAGTAGTAATAGTAGGCACCCATCAGTCTCGGAAGACTATGGAGTTGCGCTCTAGTCTTTAGAGCGCAAAGCCTGGGTAAGTATGGAGGGCAAGCTGTTATCCAGGCAGCAGATCCCCCCTCTCCACGCCACTGGAATGGTCCATTGGAAAGGCAATCGCCGACACGAATGGTTCCAGCACCGTCGCAGGAGCCGCCAGAACGTTGCCATATACAGCCCCGAACCGCCCTGGGGACTCCAACTCCCCGGTTTTTCCTCAGGGATGGTGTTTAAACACACACCTGTATGCATGCTGGTCTTTTATAACTTTGTCATCCGCTCCTACCGGCACACGATGACCTGCTCTTCCGAAAGCCGGAATGGGTTTTAACGTGTGCGCAAGACGTTCTGCGTGCGTTCGCACTCGGAGCCTAGGTTTCTAGTTTTATCCAAATGACTTTCATGAAAATATGTAGAATTTATTTAAAAGCCATAAGGGAAGTAAGAACTACAGTCCTACAAACACTGAGGCCTAATCCCAAGTCCAACAGTCTCACAAACACACATCAGCAACAACAACAACAACAATAATGACCAGTGTTTGCCCATGGGCTCAGCAATTGCTTCGTTTCTGATGCGTTTGAGTGTTTTCTAGTTCATTTCTTGTCCACTTCAATTTTTGTATTGTTGTATACTATTCTTTCTTTTTTTTTTGTTCGTGTAGTTGTATGTGTAAAAACGTGATTTTGTTTTGATAAGAAAACGTAAACTGTCACTTTGTCAGTATAAGCAAGAAATGTAAATTGACCATGGGGTGGATGGAAGTTTACAAATAAACTGTAGCTTTATGCCTTTCCCCTGCTGTACTGTCGTCTGCTTATCGTGTGTGTGTGTGTATTCAATAAACAATGTTGTAACCAACAACATGATAATAATAATAATAATAATGAAAAAAAAAAAATCACCAAGTCATACCTCCCCCCCCCCCCAACATATGTAAGCCTAGTAGACACACTTTCCTCCTAACAAGCAAGACCTTATTCCACCACAACTTAAGCCAGCGAAAAAAAACAAGTCCACGTATACCCACACACCATAACCACCAGACCGTCACAAAAAGAAAAAGAAAAAGAAAAGAAACAAAAAAAGAAACAAAAAAACAATCAAGCTTAGCCGAAGAACGTTAAAAACAAAAAAAAACAAAAAAACAAAAAAAACCTATCAGCTAAAAAAGGGACAGGTGGGTTTTTCTTCCTTTTTTTTCTTCGTTTTTCTTTTCTTTTCTTTCTTTTTCTTTTAAAACTATGCAGCTTGCAAGTCACTGTTCCGGATCAGTGCACATGTCAGATAGATTTTGGAGCTTCAGGGACAAGTGACAGGTGATCAGTTATGACACGCTTGACAGCCATAAGGAAATTACAAAAAAAAGGGGAGGGGGGAAGGGGGAGAGAGAGAAAGTGAGTGTGTGGGGAGGGGGTGGGGGTGGGGAGATCGAGAAGGATTTGAGGCCAAAAGAGGGAGGTCAGGGCAAAACCACATAACTACTAGAGCTCAGCAAGGCCGGTCAGTAGAGTACAGCTGGGGAGAGAGAGAGAGAGAGGAGAGAGAGAGAGACAGACAGACAGACAGACAGACAGACAGACAGACAGACAGACAGACAGACAGACAGACAGACAGACAGACAGAGAGACAGAGACAGAGAGAGACAGAGAGCAGCCAATACACCCACTACACCACTGGTCAGCAGGCTTTTGGGAGTAAAAGGGGGTTAATCCGGGGAAAAGTCAGAATGCCTGGTGCCAGCTGTATGTAGCTCTGGTGGTGGTGGTGGTAGATGGGAGGAGGAGGAGGACCATGCGTGACGGTCACCTCCTGCTGCAGTGATGGTGATGGTGGGGATGGTGGTGGTGGTGGGGGGGGGATGATGGTGGTGATGGTGATGGTTGTGGTAATGATGATAATGTTGTAGTGATGGTGGTGGTGGTGGCGGTGGTGGCGGTGGTGGTGGTGGTGGCTTTCTTACTGCCGAAAAAGTCAAGGCGATGCCAGTGGGAAAGATCACGGCACGCACACTGCTGTGGTCGCAACATTTTCAAGGTTGAGGGAATGGAGTATTTTTTAGAGGTATTTACTTCAGGCACGCATTCA
>JASPKP010005706.1:7500-10000 GCA_030674155.1 Stramonita haemastoma | reverse complement strand
TGGCATCATCAGCCTTTAATTGGCAGGAACCACTGGGGAGAGAAAAGAGTACAAACTACACGGCAGTTTACCCTTCCCAAAATCTGACTCTTTAGTTAGCGCAACGCTGGCTCTGTTATTCTGTGACTGACCCTATCCATTCGGCTACACTGTAAGCGAAATTCCATAGCACAGCAGGCAGGCTGGCTCAGGCTCCCTACTATTTCTCTGTATTTGAGAAACCCACGCTTTCCGATTAATGCTGCAACAAAAGTTTTCATAAAATCTAAAGTTATGTTTCTATGTGAATGTTTATAAGTGCCCTGAGTTGCTCGATATACATGGATTACTCTGTGAAAGAATGGTGCTGTAAAACGATCTGTAAGTAGTAAATGTAACAGCTTGAAGTTCCTCATTTGTGTTATTCAGTGTTCCTTGTCTGTGTCTGCTTCATGTGTAGAGCATCTCTGTTAGTGTGTGTTGTGTTAGCAGTGTAAGAGTGTGTGTGTGTGTGCGCGCGGCGCCCGCGTGTGTGTGTGTGTGTGTGTGTGTGTGTGTGTGTGTGTGTGTGTGTTGTGTGCGTGCGTGTGTGCGTGTGTGCGTGCGTGTGGTGCGTGCATGTGTGTGTGCATACCACGTTCAGTGTAAGAGTGGTTTAGGGATTTTTTGTGATTGTCTTCCATCCTCTGGTCACTTTTCTATTCATATGGATCTAGTGAAGAACAAATTAACAAACAAACAAAACGAAAGAAAGAAAAGAAAGAAAAAAAAGCAACTTATACGTTGGCTGATTGAATTTTTAACTGACAGGCCACAGCGTGTTTTTGCCAACAAAATACCTTCATCAGTTAGATATACCTACACTGGTTCCCCACAGGGCTGCGTCCTCTCGCCACTTCTTTACATTCTATACACAGATGATTGTAGAAGCAGCCATGAAAACTCATTTCTGGTAAAATTTGCGGACGACAGTGCTCTTCTGTCTCTTTTATCTGGATCAGTCCTAGACCATGGTCCAGCCCTTACCGAGTTTGTAGATTGGTGTGATGAGGCCTATCTGGAGCTAAATGTTTCTAAAACTAAAGACCTTCCTATTGATTTCAGAAGATCGGAGCACACTTCTGAGAATACCATCATCCATAGTGAAGAAGTTGAAAACGTTTTGAAATACAAATATCTGGGAACTGTTTTTGACCACAAGCTAAATTGGGATGCTAACACTGACGCCATTGTCAAAAAGGGGCAACAACGTGTGTATTTTCTGAGGAAGCTTAACTCATTTTTTGTCGACAAAAAGATTCTTTCT
The DNA here is from genome assembly GCA_030674155.1 of Stramonita haemastoma. Classification (NCBI taxonomy): domain Eukaryota; kingdom Metazoa; phylum Mollusca; class Gastropoda; order Neogastropoda; family Muricidae; genus Stramonita; species Stramonita haemastoma. The sequence goes on along the minus strand of JASPKP010005706.1, from coordinate 8,715 downwards.
TTGTTCTACAAGTCTTATATAGAGAGCGTTTTGAGTTTTGCTTTCATTTGCTGGTACAATAACCTTAGCATTAAGAACAAGAATGGTCTTCAGGGAATTGTGAAAATCTGCTCTAAAATTATCGGAGAAGAACAAAGAGACCTCAGGTCGTTTTGTAATCAACAGCTTGTACGTAAAGCAAGAGCCATTTTGGCCGATTCCTCCCATGCTCTGTTTTCAGAATTTCAATTGTTGCCTTCAGGACGTAGTTTTCAATGCCACAACAGCAAAACAAACAGAAAAAGGAATTCCTTTGTGCCAGTAGCTATCCGAGTTCTAAACTCACATAACACTGACTGAGGTTGTTTGTTTTTGTTTTTGTTTGTTTGTTTGCTCTTTTGTGTGTGTGTGTGTGTGTGTGTGTGTGTGTGTGTGTGTGTGTGTGTGTGTGTGTGTGTGTGTGTAAGCTTCTCTGAATTACTTACCTGCCACTGTTATGTATGTAGCCAATTCATACAGGGGTGCACATACATGCATATGTACCCATAAAATGAGTATGTCTTATTTTTGGCTTTGTTGATTTTCTTTGCATTGCTTGTAAATTCACATGTCTTTTTACCATTATGTGCGTGTGTGTGTGTGTGTGGGGGGGGGGACGGGTGGGTGTGGATGGTGTGTATGGATAGGGGGGGGGGGAGCGTGTGTGTATGTGTGAGTGTGGGGGCGGGTGGGTGTGGATTGTATGGGGAGGGGGGGAGCGTGTGTGTGTGTGTGTGTGGTGTGTGTGTGTGTGTGTGTGTGTGTGTGTGGTGCATGCATGTATATGTGCGGGTGTGAACACGTGGGTATAATGTGTAAATAATGGTGATCATATGTCTTTTCTAGTCAATGGTTTTTAAGAGCATTGTATAGAAACATTGGTGTGTGTATGCGTGTGTTTGCTTGCGTGTGTGCAAGCGCGCGCGCGTAGAGTGTGAGTGTTTGTGACATTTTATTTGTAGTTATATAATGTTTGAACAAATAAGAAATGTAGCTCCTTCGTGTGTTTGATTATGATTTGTATCAATATGCCTGTCAGTATTGTAATTGCCCTTCAGGGATGATTAAAGTGTTTTTGACTTGACTTGACTTGACTTGAAAAAAGCTTAGGAAAAGCACATTGTGTTTAAAATTAAATTTCAATGACAGCATTCATTCTCTCTCTCTCTCTCTCTCTCTCTCTCTCTCTCTCTCTCT
>JASPKP010005706.1:0-5000 GCA_030674155.1 Stramonita haemastoma | reverse complement strand
CGCCGTATTATGTAAAAGACAGAGTATACACGCAATTTTCGTGATTTTAAAGGTGAGTCCTGACTTTTCATTCCAACTTCGTTGTGGCTTTGATCAACCACGTGTTGGCTTTTCTTGCTAATGAAATGATTGAGATCTGTACATAAAAAATCGTTTTGTGATGAGGAATGGAGAAAAACGACTTATATACCCAAGACAATGTAAAGTTTCGATCTAATTTTGCCTTTCTTCCAAGATCATAGCAGGATCTGTAAGTTGTTGAAAGTTGAAGCTTAGGTAAGAGTCACGGATGTCGCCATTGATGATCCTTTCCATATTTCTGTATCAGGGATCTGTAGGATTGACACAAAGATCTGGCATGGAAACTATGTGGGATTACAAAAAAGGGTGTTTTAATGAAAAATGAACGAAATTTATTTAGATCTTTATTTTTTTTTAATATCTGACTTGAGATAATGTGCCTAATTTGAAAACCGATGCAGATTTTTGCTAGACACTGAATTAAACTTCTTGACCACAGTTGTGCAAGATAATCACAAAAAGAATAAATATGCATTCATTTGGGATCATCTTTATTGATTTGATCAAATCTACTTATCCACATATTCTGCTCTGATTAGGTTTCAAACTCCTGTTTACCACTCCTCTCCCCCTACCCACACCACATACAGGACCTGTCCCCCTATTTCCTACTGCCTCAGGTATTGATTGACATCTGCTATTGCTTGAACTGTCAGTGGATCACTGTTACTTATCATTAAAAAAATTATATTTAATCTATTATATTGAGGATAATGGGATAAGCACTCTTGTGCTTTTTTACATCCAGTCCCATGTGTATGCAGTTTTGTAAATGTCATCTGTTCCTACTGGCACACGATGGCCTACTCTTACGAAAAGCATAACAGGATTTAACGTGTGTGCAAGATGTTCTGCTTGCAAAGAACACTTGTAGTGTTGTACTTTGTGGCTTATTCAGCTAGCTGACTGGCCTTTCTTTCTTTTTTTGTTTCCATAATGCTTGTCTGCTGGTAACATCCAGCTAGTGTTGTACATCATGATCATTGTCATAATCATTATCATTTTTTTCAAGTAAATCATTGACAAAGCCATTATCTTCCCTACCATTATGTTTTCAATATTTTATTCTTTTTATTTATTCTTTTATATTGAGGAAAATGGAATAAGCACTCATGTGCTTTTTTACATCCAGTCTCCATGTATATGCAGTTTTGTAAATCTTGTCATCTGTTCCCACTGTTGTTCTGTGTGCATTCATACAGAGCTTATAGTCTCATCCAAAGAGCTTTTGGGGAGAGTGGAGTCAGCACTGATGTTAACTCCAGGGAGAAATCCCCCTGAATAGGATTCAAACCTGGGTCATCAGATTGCGAGCACAATGTTCTGACCACTAGGCTTTTCTGTCCCCCAATAGAATTGTCAGGTGTTGTCCACTATATACTGGATCTGGTCAGAAATATCCCTGGGCTTACTGACAGTGTCAGACCTGCAGTCCTGAAGTCATAGCTTCAATCCCAGCTGTGACAGGTAAACTAAAAGAGGAAGGGGGGGGGAGGGTTATGGTCTCCCATAGCAACTTTGTACCAATATTGTACTCTTATTTTTTTTACAAGTACATGCACACCTGCAAAAAATAACTGCACATGTTTGCTTCTTGGGGTTAGAGTTGCTTTTGGATAGCAAACAGTCTGATTCCAGGCTCAACTTGCCCACAGCACATGCCTGAAAAAAAATCAGCTCAGTGATTCCAAAATCTGCTAAAGAAGTGAATGGAGAAGTCAGTCCACAGACAGATGTGTTCAAAACCACAAGCAGGGTTGTGAGCCAGAAGAGTAATATTTTGTTTTTGTTTGTTTGACAGGATCAGCATAGAAGGAGATGTTGGGGAGAAGGAGCCCTGGACCAGATTTGTGACAGAGAACTGAAATGGCTGTGGGAGAGGAGAGGAAACTGACAAGTTAGTTGGTGTGAAAGATGTGGGAGTGTGCCTGAAAAGGTGTAGGTTTTTGGTCTGACAGAATCTGTCTGCTTAGAACCCAAGTTGTGGCTGTTGTATAAGTTAGACATTTCATGCAAGATTCAGAATGATTTCTATTGGCCTAAAGAGTAAATAAATGAAGGAAATATATGAACAAGTAAATGGACAGATAAGTATATTGATAAATATTTTGCATCATACCTATAATGAATCATTCTGGATTTACACAACTTTTGTGCTGACTAATACTGTTAGAACAGTATGTTATATTCTGAGTGTCAATGTTTTTCATTAAGGTAAGAGAGAGTGAAGAGAGAGAGAGAGAGAGAGAGAGAGAGAGAGAGAGAGAGAGAGAGAGAGAGAGAGAGAGAGAGAGAGAGAGAGTGTGTGTGTGTGTGTGTGTGTGTGTTGTGTGATATTTCAGAATAAAAATGTAAAAGATAAAAGAGAAATCAGTCTTAAAATAGAAACGGCTGCACTTTCTTTTTAATAAGTTTTTACAGCAGCATCAGAGTATTTTGCCTTCCAAATACCAAAACAGATTGTGAGTTAAGTACAGGTTAGAAATGATTTTTCATTGATAATCTACAGAAGACAGAGTAGTGTCCTATAACCTGCACTTGGATGGTGTGTGTGTGTGTGTGTGTGTCTGTGTCTGTGTACTTTTTCTTTTCCCCCCCTTGCAGTTATTTTTAAAGAAATTATTGTTTTGGGTGCATTGTTCCAGTACAGCAGTGCTCTTGCACAAATGAGCTGCAAAAAGAAGATAGCTTTAGGAAGAGGACAGGGGGGTGCATGGAGAAAAAACTGGAGGAATATGAAGTGAATATTGAAGAACACATGCATTTTTAGTGGGAAAGTAGTCAGTCGACTATGGGTGGTGGACTGCATGACATGAACATGTGCAGCATGCACAGCAGACCTCTAGGAGAGAGATGGGCTCCATCAGCTTCAACTTGCCCAAGACACACAGCCTGAACAATTCAGGGCAGTGCCCAGCAACACTGTGCTGTACTGAGTGAAGTCAGCAGTCCAGTCCAGCCCATAGATACTGTCTGACCTCTGTCAATCTTGAATTGTCAGTCAGACTACAGATCTTAGTAGTTCCACAAATTGGTTTCATAAACCAGATATTTTCAAAGTGCAGCTATTCTTATAGAAATCACTGGATGCGTTTTGGAGCAATGTTTGGTGGCTAATAGTTAGCTGTGGACAAGTTGAGAGAAGTTGAAGATTAATATGGCCTTCCATCACCTTAGAGGTGGACATCAGTGATAATACATGGAATTTATATAGCTGGATCTTGTAAAGCAAACATATTGAAGCGCTTGCATTCAAGTCATTTACATGCATGCAACTTTCCCCAAATATTGGGATCAACACTTGCCAAATTTATATGTGCGCACACACACACACACACATGTCTGGCATGTTATATATATATATATATATATATATATATATATATATAATATATATATAATATATATATATATTATATATTTGTGTGTGTGTTGTGTTTGTGTGTGTATATATATCTCTTTTTATATGTACATATATACACATATACACACACAAGACCTCAGGCTATGCTTATGTTTTTTCCAGGCTTGTTTATTACAGTTCTCATCTTCTGTGTTTACCTAAGCATCATCTGACTTAAAGTGTTCAAACAATAGTCCTGGCTTAGTCTTTCAATCATGTATCTCAACTTGATTATTAATATCATTCTAGTCTTTCACTGATGTACCTCAACTTGATCATTCATTCTGTCCTCTGGTTTATTCCCTTCACTGGCAGAATAATTAGGAACATTGCATCTTACTGTCAAATGTGTTTTCAGCATTATTACTCCAGTCTGTCTGATCTTCTTCAGATTTATGTACCAGCTTGCCATTTTTCATCCTCCTCTAATACAAACAGACTCCACATTCCAACACAGCAATGTATATCCTGTGGTTTCATGTACAAGTTTTTCTCATACAGTCCCTCTCTGTGGAATGATCCTCCATCTCCTTTTTATCATTCTGATTCAGTCTCAGCCTTCAGAAGAACTGATCAACCAATCTCTTCTTTTCTTCGTAGCTATAACATTGCCAGTAACCAGTAGTTTACTCTCTGTATGTGTGTGTGTGGTGAGTGTGTGTGGTGTGTGTGTGTGTGTGTGTGTGTGTGTGTGTGTGTGTGTGTGTGTATGCGTGGTGCATGTATGTGTGTTTCAGTTAAGGGTTTCTCTAAGAGTGATATTAGTCAAAAATGAAGGGGGGAGGAGAGAGGAGAGAGAGAGAGAGAGAGAGAGAGAGAGAGAGAGAGAGGAGAGAGAGAGAGAAGAGACAGACAGACAGACAGACAGACAGACAGACAGACAGACAGACAGACAGACAGACAGACAGACAGACAGACAGAGACAGACAGACAGACAGAGAATGAGTGAGAGAGAGACAGAGACAAGAGAGAGCAAGTGGGTATCATATGTATGTATTATGCAAGTATATGGTGTATGTAGGGAAGGAAGGTGGCAAGAGGGTTAGAGGCTAGACCCAACTCCATAGTCTTTTCAGACTGGGCATGCCTACCCTGTGTGTGTCGTGTGTGTCTGTGTGTCTGTGTGTCTGTGTGTAATTCATATGCATTTGTTTGCATGCTCATGTGCATGTAGGTGTGCCTCTGTGTGTGATACACTGTTATCCTGAGTAAGTCAATATGTGAGCTGTTGGTTTCATGTGCAGGTAAATGTTGTTTTGACTGTTGTTTTCTTGATGTTGTTATTTGTTGTTTTCTTGCTGTTGTTGTGATTGTATTTTTTTTTCTAAACTGTTCATTGTCCCAGTTTTCTCTGTTGTACTCTCATTACTTCTTTGTTCCCAACTTTGTAAATAGTGCTTCAGGCCACTTCTAGGTAAAAGTGCTTTGCAACTTTCCACTTACATTTTTTTTACATCCTCACATTACATCACACTGCATTGCTTACATAAGTCTGATTGCATAAATCAACATATAA
>JASPKP010005705.1:5000-10000 GCA_030674155.1 Stramonita haemastoma | reverse complement strand
CCTTTCAGGGATAACATCAAGATAAAAAGACAGCCTCAACTAAAACAAGAACAATTTAATGATCCAATTACCAAGAGCAAACCACACCAATTATCAAACAAAGGTAAGAAATTAGACAGAGATACAATATTAAGGTAATGTTATAAAAAGGCACTCATTCAGAAACGAAAATAAGAATTAAGAATCAATGCTGATTTTGATTTGAATAATAAACAAGCAAACAAACAAACAAAGAAACAAAACAACAACAACAAAACAACAAACAAAAAAAACAAAAAAAAACAACAAAACAACACAAAACAAAAACAAACAAACAAAAAACAAACAAAAAACAAAAAAAGGTGCAATGATTATAGATCAAACATGAGAATATGATGAAGTTAGATGATGAAAACATCAATCCACCACCATCTATCATCAAAATATGTCCCAAAAAAACATAAGATTTTGATAAAGGGTGAGAAAGAGCAACAACAACAGGTAAGAAATAAGACAGAGATACAATATTAAGGTAATGTTATAAAAAGGCACTCATTCAGAAACGAAAATATGAAGTAAAGAATCAATGAAGAATTTGATTTGAGTACAAAAAAACAAACAAAAACCAATCAAAGCAAAAAAAAAATAATAATAATGATAATAATTAAAGAGCAAGCATGAGAATATGATGAGTTTAAATGACTGAAAACATCAATCCGCCATCTATTATTTAAAATAAGTCCCATAAAGCACAGTTTTTTTAACAAAAAAAAAACCCCTAATCACCCCTCACACACACACATACAACACACAAACCCCACACACTACACATACATACAATACACATACCCACACACCACACACACACACCACACCACACACCACACACACCCCACACACACAACACACACACACACCACACACACACACACCTCACTTAGTTTATGATTATAGTCCATAAGATCATCATAATTGAGAGAAGTGAGGAGGGAGAGGGCAGATAGTTCGAGAGGGGAGAAGTGTGGTTTGTTATTTTTGATTCATCAAGTAGATTAGAAGGTGAGTTTTTAAGGTTGTTAATGATTGATGCTGTTTAATTGAGTCAGGGGAGGGAGTTCCATAGCGTAGGGCCTGAGTATAGTAAGCTAGTTTTGAACAAGTCTATTCTGGGATGGGACACTTGGCTTAACCGTATTTCTGGAATGATTCATTGGGAATTTGTCTTTTTAAGGATGTGGGGACATTTCCTGTCAGTATCTTAAACATCATGATGCCTTTGTTATATTTTAGTTCTTTGTGTAGGGGAAGGATATTTAACTGTGTATAATCCCTTTTAGCAAGGTTGTTTTCTTCAGAAGGACCAGTTTGAGACCACGTTTATACAGACTTAGTAATGGTTTCATGGTATTTGCACTGGCAGAGTCCCACAGGGTTGCAGCATAGTCTATTGAGGATTGTATATAAGCTTGAAAAAACAGTTTCCTTGAATGAAAATCGAGAAATTTTTATTTTAATCAACTGGTAGACTTTTTTGGACAAGTATTTGCATAGGTGAGATATGTGGTAGAACCAGCTGAGATTTTCATCAATTGTCACTCCTAGAACTTTGTGGTGAGAGGTCTGTTCGATTGCTTCCTTTTTTATGTGAATTGGAAATAGTTTATGTGGTAAATTTTTGTCGCTTTTGTCTGGTAGTGATAAGCATGCATTTTGTTTTTTGGGGATGGATAGTCATGTGGTTCAGTTCAGTCCATTTGACAAGGTCGTCAGTGCTTTTTTGTAATAAAGTTGTGAGATAGTCAATGTCATTATGGCTCGTATGTATGGTTGTGTCATCTGCAAATAGTTCACATTTGGAATTGATATGTAGAGGAAGGTCATTTATGTATAATGAAAAGAGAATAGGGCCCAATATGGATCCCTGTGGTGCTCCATAAATGAATGGGCTTTAGTTTGGATGTTGATGTAGCTATTGAGACACACTGGTGCCTATTTGTAAGATATGAATCGAGTAGTCCTAGGGTTTTTGTAGAAATGTTATACAGGTTTAGCTTTTTAAGGAGAAGTTTGTGGTCAATTGTTTTCAAATGCTTTTTTGAAATCAACAAATAATACTCCACAAAATTTATTGTCATTGATGTTTGATAGCCAATTATCTACAAGACTGGTTAGTGCTGTATGACACGAGTGCTTTATTCTAAATCCAGACTGATTAGGATGAAGTAAGTTGTTGATTTCTGCATGATGGACTAAGTGTTTATTCATATGTTTTTCCAGTGGTTTTGAAAGGATCGGTATAATGGAGATGGGCCTATAGTTTGAAGGATCAGAAGTATCGCCAGACTTGTAGATGGGGATTACTTTAGAACATTTGAAGGCATTGGGGAAATAGTTCTTATCAAGGCAGAGGTTATATATATATGTTAGGGTGTCTGTGATAACTGGAGCTGATAATTTTAGTATACTGCTGTCTATTCCATCTAGACCACGCGTTCTTGATTGTTTGAGGTGAGTCAGATAGTTGTAGACCTCTGAGACAGACATGAAAGGTATGTGAAGTTTTGAAGGAATATGCTTTTCTTGGCAGTATTGTTTTAATTCATTAAGATCATTGGACTCTGAGTTATCATTGCTAATTAGGTTGGGAGAAACATTGATGAAGTGGTTGTTAAGCTTTTCAGCGGAGATGTCTTTGATTACATTTGATTTAGGAGTTGATTGATTGTTTGTTATTTGATTTATTGCTCGCCATACAGTCTTTGAATTTTGTTTGGAAGATAGTAGGTCTTGAAAATATTTCTTTTTTTCACGCCGGAGAGAGAGGGGAGAGGAGAGAGAGAGGAGAGAGAGAGAGAGAGAGAGAGAGAGAGAGAGAGAGAGAGAGAGAGAGAGAGGAGAGAGAGAGAGAGACAGACAGACAGACAGACAGACAGACAGACAGACAGACAGACAGACAGACAGACAGACAGACAGACAGACAGACAGACAGACAGACATTCAGAGACAGAGAGACAGAGACAGAGACCGAGACAGAGACCGACACAAACAGAGAGACACACACAGACACACAGACCGAGACACAGACATACAGACAGACACAGAGAGAAAGAGACAGAGTTAGAGACAGAGATAGAGACAGAGACACAGAGAGATAGAGCAGCAGCAAAAAAAAAGGGGGAATAGAAGGGGGATAAAGAGGGAGGGGGAAAAAGGGAGGGGAAGGGGAGGGGATAAATTATCTAGCCTAACGCCACACCACACCACACTATACCACTACACTAAATGCGACGCAAGACGGACAATACGACACGACGAGAGACGAAGGGAGGTAGGCCTATATATATATACAGAGAGAGAGAGAGAGACAGAGAGAAGGACTTAAATGAATGAACTTGAGAAGTGTAGATTTTGTTCAGGAGACGAAACGTAAACTTGTGTACTAGATCTTACCTGAAATTGGAGGCTGTCTTTTAGGCTACCACTCAAAGAGACTAGAGTGTGTTTTTTGTTGTGTGGTGTATGTGGTGTGTTGGTGTGTGGTGTGTGCCAAAGTCCAGTGACACCAGGACTCATTAATTTGTGAAGCTGATTTATTCATTTTTTGTTTCTTGGTTTCTTTTTTTTAATATTATTTATCCTTTTGATTTGTTTTTGTTTTTGGTGTGCGGTTTTTTTTTTTGTGGTGTGTGTGTGGGGTGGTTCTGCCAGCGCGGAAAGAGACTTACAACAGTGATCTAAAAAATAATAATAATAATAACAGAGGTAAGCACAGATAATTTTTTGGGGTTGTATTTTCACCTTTGTTGTGGTTCCTTATTGTTGTTGTTTTTGCTGTTGATGTTATTTTTGCTGTTGTTGTTGTTGTTGTAGATCTAGTTGTTTTTATCATATAAGTTTTAAGGGGCTGGTGGTGGCTAGTGGTTAGAACATCTTGCCCACACGTTAAATCCTGTTCTGCTTTTCGTAAGAGTAGGCCATTGTGTGCCGGTGGGGAACAGATGACAATATTTACAAAACTGCATACACACGGGGACTGGATGAAAAAAAAGCACATGAGTGCTTATTCCATTATCCTCGATATAAAAGAATGAATAAAAATAATAAAATAAAATAAAATAAAATGTAAAATTCATAATCTGACGATCACTAGGGATTCAGGGTTCAAATCTCCGCTGAAAATTTTTTTTTTCTCCATTCTTTGTTCCTCGGCTAGAGGTTCACCAATGGCGAGATTTTATTAAGGAAAAAGTAGTGGAGGAAAAATGTGTGCGGGTAACCACTTACAACTTCTCAATCATTTTGGAAATGACTTATGAAAGATTCTTTTTTTTTTTTTTTTTTAAGTGAAAACAAAAAATAAATTCTAGGGAATAATGTCTTTCCATGGTGAGATTTTGTGTGTGCGACTGTGTTTTCCCCTTTTATCTATAGATTTTTTATTTATTTATTTATTTATTTATTTATTTATTTTATTTATTTATTTATTTATTTATTCCTTTATATCGAGGATAATGGAATAAGCACTCTTGTGCTTTTTTCCCATCCAGCCCTCGTGTGTATGCAGTTTTTGTAAATCTTGTCATCTGTTCCCACCGGCACACGATGGCCTACTCTCACCAAAAGCAGAAATGGGTTTAACATGTGCGCTAGATGTTCTGCGTGCGTACGCACACGGGGCCTCGGTTTACAGTCACACCCGAAAGACTTTTGGGGGGAGTGGAGTCAGCACTGATGTTAACTCCAGGGAACGGGAATCGAACTTGAGTCGTCAAATTGCGAGCGCAATGTTCTGACCACTAGGCTATCCCGTCCCTCTTATTTATTATTATTATTATTTTTAATAATCATTTTATTTATTTATTTTATTCTTTTAATATCGAGGATAATGGAATATTAAGCACTCATGTACTTTTTTTCATCCAGTCCCCGTGTGTGTGCAGTTTTGTAAATATTGTCATCTGTTCCCACCGGTTTATACTGCTCTCCCTCGTGATTGATTTGATTTGATTGATTGATTCTTT
>JASPKP010005704.1:10000-15420 GCA_030674155.1 Stramonita haemastoma | reverse complement strand
CACACAAAAACAGCGCGAAAAAAAACGAGCCTCGTAAGTTAAAAAGGGTCAACGTTCCATAAATTTTGTAAAACATCGTCAGAGGTTCAGCCACAAGCGTCTTTCATATTAATTGTGTTATTTAGGTTCATGTACTGTATACTTATGCGTTGTTATTAGTTTTTTGGGTTCTTAGTTGGGTTGAAATAAGGGGGGGGGGGGGGGGGGGGGGGGGGAAGCCTTAACATTGCGCTCGCAATTTGACACCGGGCGCGATTCCCATCGAGGAGTTTTTTTCCCCCTGGAGTTAACTTTATGCGACTCCACTCCCCCCCCAAAGTCTTTCGGATAAGACATAAACCGAGGCCCCGTGTGTGAACACACGCAAACTCTTGCGCACACGTTAAATCCTTTGCGCTTTTCTGAGAGACCCTCGGTGCCAGGGGGAGCAAAATTTAAAAACTCATGCCCCTTTGGGACTGGTTAAAAAAAACACACAGGGGCTTATTCCTTTACCCGAATAAAAGAAAACAAATGAAAATGACGACAAGTTAGTATGTGGTTCGTTGGGTGTTGGGGGGTTGATTGGAAAAATTTAGGGGTTAGTTAGTTAGTTAAATGGTTGGTTGGTTTTTTTTAGTTAAAAATTGGGGGGTGGGTGGTTAGCGGGTTAGTTGGTTGGCTGTTAGTCGGTTAGTTAGTTAGTTGTTGGTTTGTTTGCTTTTTCAATGGTTGGGTGGTTGGCTGATTGGACAGACAACAGACAGACAGACAGACAACATATAAAAAAGGGAAAATAACAATATAAGAAAGACAGACGACAGGACCCAAATCCAAACCAATCCAATAAAAGCAAAATTTTATTTCCGATGTCATTGAGTAAGCAAAAATTTGCTTTTTTTCATAAGCCATCTATCTAGCAAAAAAACCCAAAACAAGAAACAAGAAAAAAAAAAACAAAAAAACGAACAAAACCCCAAACCGAACTAAAATACCTCCCCCCCAAAACAACAACAACAACAAAACAAAACAACAACGACCAAAAAAACCAAAACAGAATGAATTAATAATAATCTTTATTTTTCAAGGGTAACAGAGTAAGTAAGCATTACATACTTTTTTCATCCGGCCCTTGCCCTGATCAAAAGAGAGAGAGAGAGAGAGAGAGAGAGAGAGAGAGAGAGAGAGAGAGAGAGAGAGGGGAGAGAGACAGAGACATAGACAGAGAGAGAGAGAGAGACAGACAGACAGTTTTTCAACCGCCATTATTTTGTGTCAATTTGTGTCTAATATCACTTCGAGTGAACAGACGTTAAACTGAAGAAAGTCACAGACAGACAGAGACAGAGACAGACAGACAGACAGAGAGGGGAGGGGGGGGGGGGGGGGCTCTCCTGCTTACGTAATCGTGGGTCATAAACCGCAATGAAAATAAAATGGAAAATGTGATTGCTTGTGCCTATGGATGACCTCCGGTTCTTTGGTGTTGGGGGGAAAGAGGTGTTTTTGTGTTTTCCCCCCTTCTCCCCATCTCCTCTATTCGTGTGAATATTCGCTGTATTCGTGCGCGCACTGTCCCTTTTCACGCACGCCCAGACAGAAATCTAGCCCGGGATGTCAATAAATGACCAGGGAAATCAATATCGCCACGCCCCTTTGATGTGTCAAATCAAGTCAATCAAGTCAAGTCAAAATGATCTTTATTGAGGGTAAAAGATTAAGTTACACAACTTTTTTTCATCCTGCCCTCACCAAAAAATCAAGAAAATTGACTTCTAAAACAATCAGATACAAATATCAACCTTGGTTGAAAACAAAAAATAAAATGAGGATTTTCATCCAACAGAATCTCACAACAACTCAAAACAGTAACATACTCTAGTCATACATACAAAATAATAGAAAATACAAAATAAATGGGTATGAATAACAACAAAGCAGCCAAATGTGTCAAGCATAAGGGGTGGGCTTATAATTTGTCCATCAATGTTTCTTCAAAAGTTTCTTAAACATTTGTTTTTGAAGGAACTGATTTTAGAAAGGAAGGCAGTTTATTCCACAATGTTCTTCCTAAAATAAGCAAGGCTGGATTTATAGAGATTGTTATGGGCCTGGGCAAAAACAGTCTATGGGTAGGCCTGTTTTTATTGACAGCAAATTTTTCCAAGATTTTCTTTGGGGCTTTCCCGTTTAATATATTGTACATACATAGATACTTGTTGAACTGCAGTCTTTCTTTGAGTGGAAGAACATATCTAGTTCTTGTATTGGTGGGGGTCAGTGTAATTAGGATTCAAAGGATTAGTTTCACAGTTCTTTTGTGCAGGCGGTTTAAAATGCTTTAAGTTTGTTTCGCTTGCACTATCCCAATGGTAAGAGACATAATTTATAAAGATAGAATATGGGGTGAAAGAATAGTTTTCGTGACTGTAGATTTAGAAAATTCTTGATTTTTCTAAGTTGATATAATCTTACTGAGATTCGTTTTCCTAACGTGGCTATGTGATCTGACCAAGACAAGTCGTTGTCAATCACTGCACCTAGTACTTTGTGTGAGACAACTTCTTCAATAAATTGTCCATGGACATATATTGGCTCAAATGGAGAACGAAATTTCTGTCCTTTTTGCCGAGTGGTTATAAACATACATTTGTTTTATTTGAATTAAGAGACATATGATTTGAGTTCTGTCCATTCGATGAGTTTATTGATTTCTGCCTGCATATCATTCACAAGCTGTTGGATCATCGTTGTTACATTGAATTGATGTATCATCAGCAAACATTGACGTGAACAATGGATAATGCAAGGTAGGTCCCTTAATATAAATAGAGAAAAGAAGTGGTCCTGTATTGATCCCTGTGGTATTCCATATTTTACGGTAGTAAGGTTGACCTCCTAGGCCCGATTTCAACAAGTTGATGGCGATTAGTGAGAAATGAGTCTAAAAATGACAATGCTTGGTTGGAGATTTTATAGCATTTTAAAATTTTTTTATGAGGAGAGAGTGGCTAATAACGTCAAAGGCTTTCGCAAAGTCTAGAAAAAGAACTCCTGTAATTTCATTATTGTTGATATTCAAAAGACAATGCTCAATAAGTTGTATTAAGGCTGTATGGCAAGAGTGGTTTTCACGAAAGCCTGACTGGTTTTCATTAATTAATCATATATTTTTAAAATGAGAAAGTAAGTGAAAATGTATGTTTTCTAATGTTTAGATAGGACTGACAGTATGGATATTGGTCTATAATCGATGGATTGGTAGGGTCTCCTGATTTGTGTAAGGGTATTACTTTTGCTCGTTTAAATTCCAATGGGAAATAATGTTTGTCAATACACAAGTTAAATATGTACGTTAGGGTATCGCTTATAGCATATGCACTGATTTTTAATATTTTACTATCGATTTTGTCAAGGTCTTTTGATCCTGACTGTTTCAATTTGAGTAAGCTATTTTAGCACTTCTGTTACTGTTATTGGGGTATGGAAAAAACAGATGAGATGCTCTTTGATGAACAGTATTGTTTCAATTCTTTCAGCTCATTTTTTTTGTTTTATTATTAGGTATTATAAGTCACAATGTTTGCAAAGTGAGAATTCAGGTTTTCTGCTGATATTTCTTTTATGACTTTTTGGGTGCTAAGTCTTGATTTATTAGTTAAGGTATTAATGGCTTTCCAAATCGCTTTTTGGGTTCTGGGCTGAAGACAGCAAGTCTTGAAAGTATTTTGTTTTGGCTTTGGGCTTCATTGAATTGACTTTGTTCCTTTGCTTTTATATTCATATTTTTGCTTTGATTTTAACAAATAGTCTCTTAGAATCATTTCATTTTTGATTTCTTTTGTTAACCATGGAGCTTCATGAAATGTTTATTCTTTTCTTAATAAATGGAGCGTGTTTATCATAAGTAGCTATAAACGTCTCTATCCAGTAGTTAATAGCATCATCTGGGTTGTAAGCCGATAAACATAGTCTAAGTTTGAATTAAAATATCACTAAAGAAGGCATCTTTATCAAAAAGTCTAAAAGAGCGGTAGGATATCTCCTTGTGTCCTGATTTGGGCATCTTTATTCCTTTTTTCCGCCATGTAAAACAAATGGAAGAGTGATCACTACAGCCTGTCTGCACTGAGCATGTTTCTGCTATGTTGGTCTTTGAAGTAGTGTAAATGTGATCAATGAGGGTGCTAGTGTTATTAGTAATGCAGTTGGACGATCAATTATTTGCTCCAAACCATACATGGCATAATTAATATTCCACTTTGTTCCAGGGACTGTCAGATCTATGTTGAAATCTCCCATAAGAAAGATTTCTTTGGACTCTAGAATTGCGGCATCCATCATTGAATTAAATTTATCATACCAGTCAATTGTTTCATTTGGGTTCCTATAGATGAAGCCAAGTATAATTGATTTACAGAGTCTAAACGTGATTTCTACCCATATAGATTCTACATGAAACTGTTCAAGATGTGTTAGTCTTTTCCACACAGAGAGGATGGTGTTAGTCTTTTCCACACAGAGAGGATGCCACAGTATAAAAGCAAACCAGTAGATCTGACAGTCACAGGATCCAGTCGTACAGTGTCATAGCCTGGGATATACATATCTGAATCAGAAATTAAATTGTTGAGTCTTGATTGAGCTACACAAAATATATGAAAGCTAGTTCCTTTATTGTGTATAATTGATGATAATTTCCTCAGTCTTGTTTCTAGCACTATTGATATTTAGGTATCCTACACGAAGTCCTTCCTGAGAAGGCCATGTGTCTATAGTAGATGACATCGTTATTGGATCAATTTATATGAGGCTTGAATAACAAAATTTAGATTGGTGATGTAGGCACACACCAAGACTGATGTGGGATAAGGAGTCACAGTATACCTATATAATATGTAAGCTATGTATTGGAAATGCTTTTATACCTTGATGAATATAAACAATTACTAACATAAGCTGACGGCCTTCACATCCACTAAAAGGTGATTGGATTTATCAAACAGAAAAAGCAGAAAGCATGGTACAATAGTGTAACTATAAACCAATCAGTGAAGCACAATCATCAGTCAAATCAACAATAATAAATTTTTTTTTTTTTTTTTACACAAAGTAGATTAATCAAAAGGTAAAACAACAATCAAGTAGTACAATGATTAAAAGTAGATAAAAAAAGAGAAAAATTTGGGATAGTGACGTAACCACCAGTCACTAACCCACAATCATCAGTCAAATCAACAATCAAAAGCAGGACAAAAAGGAAGGAAAAGCTTGGTACAGTGATGTAACTAACCACCAATCAGTAAAGCACTATCACCAGTCCAACAATCAAAACAACAACAACAACAACAACAACAACAACAAAAACAACAACTTTGTACCTATGTAACTAACCACAAGTCAGTAAGTCACAATCATCAGTCAAACAATGATCAAATCTA
>JASPKP010005704.1:0-2500 GCA_030674155.1 Stramonita haemastoma | reverse complement strand
ATACCAACAGAATGGAAAGAGGGTTACCTCATCAAACTCCCCAAGAAAGGTGACCTCAGTTCCTGCTCCAACTACAGAGGGATAACGCTGTTGTCCATCCCAGGAAAGGTGTTTAACCGCATCCTGCTGAACCGGATGAAGGACGCAGTAGACCCGCATCTCCGTGACCAACAAGCTGGCTTCCAAAAGGAAAGATCATGCACGGATCAGATTGCAACACTGCGCATCATCCTGGAACAGTCCCTGGAATGGAATTCGCCACTATACATCAACTTCATAGACTATGAGAAGGCTTTTGACAGCGTTGACAGACAGACCCTCTGGAGGCTACTGAGACACTATGGAGTGCCAGAGAAAATCACCAACATCATCAGGAAATCATATGAAGGAATGACCTGCAGAATAGTTCATGGCAGACAGCTCACCGAGGCCTTTGAAGTAGATACCGGAGTAAGGCAAGGATGCTTACTATCTCCTTTCCTGTTCCTGCTGGCCATCGACTGGGTCATGAAAACCTCAGCGGACCAGAAACGTAATGGCATCCAATGGACACCCTGGAAACAGCTAGACGACCTTGACTTTGCGGATGACCTGGCCCTTCTCTCCCACACCCAGCAACAGATGCAGGAAAAGACCAACATCGTCGTGGAGAACTCAGCTAAACTGGGCCTCAACATCAACAGAGGAAAGAGCAAGGTACTTAAGACCAATGCAGCCAATGCAACACCCATCACAGTCAAAGGAGAAGCGCTGGAAGAGGTGGAAAGCTTCACATACCTCGGCAGCATCGTGGACACACAGGGAGGAACAGACACAGACGTCAGAACTCGCATCGGTAAAGCAAGGGCAGCCTTCAAGCAGCTCAGAAACGTCTGGGGATCAAGCGACATCAGCATCGCCACCAAGACCAGGCCCTTCAACACCATCATCAAGCCAATACTAATGTATGGAGCAGAGACCTGGAGAAACACCGTCACCACCATGAAGAAAATCCAGGTCTTCATCAACACCTGCCTCAGGAAGATCCTCAAGATACGCTGGCCAGACAAGATCAGTAATGAAGAATTATGGCAAAGAACCAGACAACAGCCTGTTGAGAAAGAAATCCTACAGAGACGTTGGCGATGGATAGGACACACCCTACGGAAACCTGTATCCAGCATCACAAGACAAGCTCTCACCTGGAATCCACAAGGGAAAAGAAAGAGAGGGCGGCCTAGAAATACCTGGCGCCGGGACCTGGATGCAGATGCGAAAAAGATGGGCAAGACGTGGGGACAACTGGAACGCCTAGCCCAGAGCCGAGATGCCTGGAGACAGCTAGTTGGCGGCCTATGCCCCAGAAGGGACCACAGGCAGACATGACATGACACGGGCCAGCTTGGCCAGTGACTGCTGTGGCCCTTCCTAGCTGAGGGGGTTGCCACTGGCTGACTGACTAGGGTGAGACATAGGCATATTCATTGGGGGATGGGGTAAGCCTAGTGGGTAGTAGACTGGCTCAGTGGTCCACTCAGATTGCGGGGCAGGGCTGCACTAGGCCTGACGCCTTTGTTGTGGATGCCCTGACTAGATTGCATGACGTCATGCATTGGGAGAGGGGGTGGGGGGAAGGCACAATCAGAGGCGCTTGCAATTTGTTTGGAATTAGTGTTAGCACTATCACCCCTGTTCAGGTTTGGATAGTGGGTCATGGAGTCTACAGGGGGTAGTCACTATGAGTGGATGTAGGGTCTTGGTTGGGTAGCATGGTTTCATTTCGTCTGTGGTCACTGACATTATAACGAGAGGGAGATAAAAATGGCTTCAATTTCAGAGCCAGTTTGGCAGTGCCTGCAAGACTAGGGTGAATGAGGTTAGCGTACAGAGCTAACTTTGGACCACCAGTGTGGGTTGTGAAGGTGGGTGTGTTATCAATGAACTCTGTGTTCAGCAGTTCACAAGCTTTTTGCATGTGGTTAGATGGTGATATCAGTGTATTGAGATGGTGTTTGCCACGGGCTGGGATTATTGAGCTAAGAATAATCCTAGCATTGGGGAACACCTGACTAGCCAGGTGAATAAGGTCACACCAAGTATCTCTGGTCACTTGTCCTGTGGTTCTACAGTCATTAACTGCCAACGTGAATAATCAAATGTTTGAGAAGTGGAGAGACACTTTGGTGCTGCAACCAATCAGACAGATCAGCTGCTGACATGCCACTAACACAAATTCTTGATGAGTCATGCTGCTTTGATATTCTGTGTAGGTTTATGTCCCTGATGACTGAATCTCCAATCAGCAAAACAGAACTTTTTCCAGGAATAGAATGTGAAGAGAGAATCTCCCTTGGTTTTCGATAGAGTTTTTTTTTTATTGTCTCTTGGAGCTAGGTCTGGGACATCACTAGGAAGAGCTGGCACACCACGTTTGTTTTTCACAGGGGATTGTTCAGCACTGGCTTCCTCCCTCAAGGGGTGAAAGCGATTTGCTGTCTGAACATTGTATGTGTTGTTCCCC